>QANT01004157.1:0-28584 GCA_003254885.1 Purshia tridentata | reverse complement strand
ATAATTATGCCGATTTGCCCTGCGTGGACGTCCAATATTATGATTGTATTATTGTATACACCAACTATATATCTTTTAATTAATAAGTTTCATAGATCTTTCCATACTTCAATTCCAAAACAAATAAAATTACAGAAATTATACTACGTACAGTCCCTGATCACTCTCTCCTGTTAACTTTCGGAAATACCAACTATGTCCCTGGAGGCAACCCCGCCATCACTGGTGGCCTTGCTCTCCATCTAAAAGTGCTGCCATGAATGACATCCCCACCATAGAAATTGTCATTCAAAATTAACAAAAATATTATATTAATTAAAGGGGTTTTAATAAGGATATGTTGGCAAGTGCGATTAATAAAACGAATAATGGTATATAACCAAGTTTTGTAACAAAAGTGATCAAGTATTTAAAGAGCAGCATGAACTGAACTGTGTCAGTGAGCTTAACAATAAAGAAAGTACAATTGCAGGAATATATACATGAAGGATTAATAATTAAGCAAATTAAGTATTAATTACCTCGAAAAAGATTTTGCAGCAGTCCGACTAAGTTGCCGCCGTTGCTGGGAACAAGGTTCAAGCACATCTCGATGACCCAGCCAACAGTTGACATTGGCCTTGCCACAAATTGCAGCAACTTTTGGACCAAAATTGAGAGGAATATGAGCCACCTGCGCTCAAAGTCATCCTCTGTGTCCTTAGAAGAGTCAACAAACCTCCTCCTCTCCAAGTTATTAGAAAACAAGAGGTGAAGGAGATCAAAGAAGCCCAAGTCCTTGGGATCCAATAGCATGTAATTGCAGGAGAAACCTTTGTCACAAGCCATGATCAAGATGATCAGAATATATCTTAATTAGACTGCCTATTAATTAGTGACTGATGAGTTAATTAGAAGTACGTACATGCTCTATATATATGCATGTGACCAAACAATTGAAGTGAGGTAGGATGCTATTTTTGGTCAGCTACGGTGGCTATGGTGGCTATAGAGAGATTATCAAATGGCCAACTCTGGTGTTGGACTTTCTTGGACGCGTTCACCTACCAGTTAACGAAAAATAATTCACAAAGTATGGTTTTCTTTTTGGGTCAATATGTATAGTTGACTTGATAATAAACCACACGCGAGAAACGTTTTTTGTTCATGTATAGTATTTTCTAAAAGGTACATGCAACTCTAGTGCAACTTGTGGAATTAGGTTGATGGCTACAAACTTACCAAAATATAGGCTTCGAGGAAAGCGATACTGTCAATTTTAGCCAATGACACGTACTTTCCTCATATAGTAATTTTATAATTGTCAATTGTAATATTAACCCACATTACACACATGCATATCCTTTAGCCAATCATTCATTTTAGCTACAATGGAATCCTCCAAGTGACCAAGGTAGACTAACGAGGGCAAATCATGTAAAATTACACATCTAAATATCATTATTTGAGTATAACAATACTCTAATATTACTTTAATCTTCCTCCCCCCTGTCTTTATTTTTATATAAATTTTAATTTTAATTTTAAGTATTTATTTAACCTCCATTTCAAACTCAGATCTGCTAAATCAATTAAAAGAAGTAGTTGAAAGGTAATCAGATTTTTGTTTTTTGTTAATCAATATATATTGGTGATTTGTTTCTTTTAGATCAACTCAAAATCTTTTTTGGAACCATCAATGCAAAGTAGTGAAATTGTATGTCCTACTTTGTTTCTTTTAATTATGCTATTCTTGACACACACAAAAAAGTCTTATTATATTCGGGGCACACTCACGTTTTTTAATATAATAATTAAAGCCTTTGTAGGGTCCATGAGCGCAATGTGAATCACCTTCTTGGAAAACCCACATCCATTATCCATCTGGGAGAGATTCAATGTTCTCGGAATATTTAATATTAGGAGAGAAATTTAATAGATTAATAGCTTAGTGGTCTAACCAAACAACTTAACTATATAATGTTTTTATCATATCATTTGACAAATAGAATTTGGTAAAGAATTTCAATGAGTATAAAAATATAATTTATATTAATTTGATCTTCTTGGTAATAAGCTAAACTACATTATGCATATGGCTACCACCAATTAAGGTTCACCCTATATCTTTATAATTCTTTTGGTAAATGTTCTCTTAATTATTAATTTAACCTCCATGTCAAACTCTGAGCTAGATCAATTAAAATAAGTAGTTAAAGTAGATAATCATATTATTATTTTTAATCAATATATTGGTGATTTTGTTTCTTTAGGATCAACTCAAACACCTTCCTGGAACCATCAATGCAGATCGAGTAGTGACTTTTGTAGGTGACTCTTGACTTTTGAGTAGTCTTGTGCAATATATTCGGTCGCACTCACCTTTTAAAGAATAAGGCCTTTGTGGGCACGATGTGAGATGTGAGATGTGAGATGTGAGATGTGAGATGTGAGATGATAAAACCCCTAAAATATTAAAGAAAGGTTTAAATTAAACTCAATATGCAAGTGAAAGTTGTGATGAAACTTAAATTCGCAATCTCTCTAAAATTTAGTTTGAACAAACAACGTAACTATATATAAACGTTTGAGCCGTTTACAAAATATAATCAATACTTAACTAATATTTGAGTCATTTTTAGTCTTTTTTTTTTTATTCGCAATCTCTCTAAAATTTAGTTTGAACAAACAACTTAACTATATATAAACATTTGAGCCGTTTACAGAATATAATCAATATTTAACTAATATTTGAGTCATTTTTAGTCATGTTTTTTTTATTTTTTACCATAAAAAAAATTCACTTGACTGTATAATGTTGAGGATATCAATCTCACATTGAATAGACCCACATATCATGCTCTACGGTGACATGTACGTATACCAATATAATTGCTTCGCGTATTTGACTCAGTCTCACCATATATATATATGCTTCACGTATAATCGTATTTGTCTCATTGCGAAATTTTCAATTAAATGCTATAACTTCAGCATATAATATTGAATTTTTAGATTTAAAATCACTATATATATAGTATATATGCTTCATTTTTTACGTGTAGATATAGTGACAAGAGACCTAAGGACAGGGTATGTCATATATATGAAGAGAAATGAAAAAAGAGAAGACAGGGAGTACTTGGAAGTCTTGAAGATTATGTTCCTTATCATTTAAGTGATAAGGATTCCCCCCGACAGCTGAGTACAATTATTGAGCACCTTCATTATTAGTGTTTGGGTTTTTTCAAAAAGTAAGTCACAATTTTTTTATAATTAAGAACTAAACTTGTAATATAAAATTCGATTCGATCATATCCTTCTTCCCTACCTCTAAATAATAAACAAATAAAAATAATAATTAAGGCATCCCATTTTTTCTTGGTGCTGATATACAGAAAATTACAAACGAAAACCCTTATAAGGTCTGGATTAATTACATCAAAACACAATCTTGAACCTATATTTTGGTAAAGAGATTGAATGTCGTATATTTTTATTTTATTAATTTGAACCAATATGTGGGATGCACAGAGACAAACCAATATGAAGGTCGTATATATGAAATGACAGAAAAGAAAAAAAGAAAGACAGAAGGAGAAATGAACTCATGAGTTATGCATTGTTGGGTCCAACGTACGTAACCAAGATTGGTCCTTTTCTTTTGTTTTGTGATTAAAGCATAGTAGTGGACACTGAACACATGCATATATATACATTTGTGTGCCATCACTTTTGGAAATAAGCTCACTTCAACTGAAAGTCTCAGCCCATTTAGCCAAGTCAATCGAGTTCAGGGCTGGAAATAAATTTTGATAACTCTTCCTTCCTAGTTCCTATATACAGTTGAAATATATCATGGTTTTTGAATGCTTCGTCATGGCTGGACTTCTTGAATTTTCATAGGAGGACCTGAAGGCGTGTCTTTCTGGCCTCAACACATGGGCTTGGGCCTTTTTGCCAGACGCTATCTCATATTCATATGGCAGTTCAAACACAAAAGGCACATAATTTTTTAAGCACAGAATTCTAAAATTCTCATATGGCAGTTCAAAATAACAACATCCTGCTAGCAAAACAATCGAAGTTTTGAATGAAATTGCAAGAAATGTTTGCTTAATTGATTATCTACCACTTTGATAGAACCTTTTTCTCGTACAATAAATTGGTATGGTTTAGTTTGAGTGCACCATGTTCTGCAAAATACTTAAAAGAACTTCTTTGAACCATATACTTCTCGCATACATATATGCATTGCAAAAATTCGAGGTTACGAAGTTTTGGTTTTTGTTCCTAAACCCAAAATGCTGGAAACATGCATTTCCAACATTAACTCTAAGATTTTTTTTTATTTTTTGGTATTAATATAGTGAAACCATCTACAGTTAAAATTATCATATTAAAAACAAACTTTCAACAAAAAAAGAAAGAAAAGGAAATATATTTCTCACAATGCTTTGACCTGATAAGTAAACAAAATGTGTGCATCACTTCAAACTCAAAACTAATTCATAATAGAAGAGACCCAATTAAGCATATCATACCGTGATTAACCAAAAGTTTTAAGGTGTACAATCTCCAAATCTTGGTATTCAGAAATTTTACTATATTAAGTATTATAATTAGCTAGAGACGTACTTCGGTCTAGCCCTGAAATCCAAATAACAAAATGAACGATCTATCTAAAGCAGATGAATTAAATTGCATTGAGGTTTCTATCACGATGTTTCTAGGCCTTGATCTGTATGATGAGACCTACTAGTATATGATCCTAATACATCTCACCTTGCATATGGGACATATATGGGAAGAATTGTCATCTTTCAACATAAGAGAGAAAATCAAAGAGAGAGAATTTTGGTTCAAGATATTAGATATACATGCTCCACCTGTCCCCTTTAAATTGGGTACTATACTCCTGCCAAAATCTAATCCAACCAACCAACCAACAATTTTATTGCCTCCTGCATTCATATGCATATAGTGTGTGTATATATATATATATAAAAGTAATTCTTATATATAAAAAATCCCTTGTTGCTCACACGGTCGCACCACCTTATCTTCATTTATAGTCGATTCGCCCCATCTTTAGTGCACCTCCAATTTATAACCATAAGAAAAAACCTAATTTTTTGCGAAGTTGTAAAGAATATATGGACATGTAATGCAGGAAAAAAAATCCACACCAAAACTTATTAATCACTCACATCTAATTTTTTGCCAAGAATATATGGACATGTAAAGAATCTCAATGATAATAAACAAAGGGTATTATGTAAGTTTAGAATATAACGAGCACATCTAACTAATCTCAATAACCTGCAATAAGACCACACAATACATTAGCTTCACATAAGACTAACCATTAGAAGCCATGTCAATGCTTTCAGTATCTGTTCGACAGTGTCTAGTATCTGTGCAGCAGCACAAGTCTTCTGACCAATTTGATCCTTAATAGCAGGTCACCAATGGGACAGAACAACGAATTGCTTAGAATGATCAATTAGCCAGGGACCTGTGCCTCCCATTAAGGCGTTGGCAATCCAATCCTAATTTGACTATAATAAGGACTTTGACTTAATTAATATCTTGTACAAACAGGTATTTGGTACCCTTTGAGTAATCCTAATACTACATGGATACTGTCTTATATTCATTTAGGAATCCTATTGCTTGTTCTATAGCAATTAAGTCATCATGACTCCTAATGACACGTGGTTTAGTCCATTTGATTCTTACATATTAGTGTTTTAATTTCTTGCCATAAAGTCTTATATAGTAAGTTGTCACACATAATTCAATATATACTCATTTAGATTAATAATACGAGAAATAATATGTCAAACTGTTTAATAATAGAAATTTCTTATATATATGAGTATGAGTTTATTACTGAAGAAGATGATTTCCCCATAAGAAAAAGCTAGGAGTAGATGGGAATATGGAAAACGACATTATGATAGAAGAATGTGTCAGAAAGGATACAATGCACTTGTACTTTACAAAGTTGGAAGAGTTGATGCATTTCATGGATTTATGAAAAGGGGCCTTGGCACCTTGCTCTCTCTGATAATGAAAGCTTCTTTGGGATGTTGGGAACTTAGTAAGGTATCTCACATGGGTATAATATTTGATATAATTTTTTCGACGAATTATAATATTTGATATACACATGTAGATGCGGTTTGACCATAAATTTTTATTTTTGAATTTTTTATGTTTATTTTGCACTGTGTTTGGATAGATAAGATAAATGGCTGTTAGTGAGGCATGATCCTTGAGACATCAACACTTTCATTATTCGACCCTGCCCTGGGAGGCAACCTACCACCCAACTCTAGTGGAGGAGAAATAAATTTTTTGAAAAATCAAAATCCAAAACAAAAGAAAGTGGTTTTCCTCTTTTTCTTTTTGCTTGGGGGGATGTATTTATAGTTGAATGATTGGCCACTAATTCTTAGTTTGTTACTGTTTAGGTTTCATTTATTGGGTCATGTTTTATTAGATACCCTCTACGTTATTCTGATCAGTGTGGTAATTTGGAGCACACGTTTATTTTCAAAAACAAAAACACATATAAATGATTCACTATTTGTTGACATAACATATTTCAAATTTACCCTCATTTACTATATTGGTATCCCTCAATGCTAGGAGACAATAAACACTTCTTCTTTGCCCTTCATGATGGACTACGTCCCTATGAGATAACAATAAATTAAGAAACTATTATCTAAAGCATTCCTTTATAGCCTAGCTAGCTTGGATATAAAATGTCAAAGCTTCGTTGACGTAATTCACCCTTAAAACTAGTTTGTAAGAAAAGAATTATCCAAGATTTATACATTGCACAAACCAACTGAATATATCTTGGTGATGTGGGATATTTAACACTTCCTTGGCCCATAATACACCAGTTGGTCCAAAATGCTCAAGATTACATACCATGAGCTCTAATACTATGTCAAAGTCCCATGAGCCTAATTCACCCTTAAAATCGGCTTGTAAGGGGCGGATTACCTAAGGCTTATACATTGCACAAACCAATTGGATCCTAGCGATGGGTGATATTTAACACCTCCCCTCAACGGCAGGCTAAACTAAATGCCACATGGCAGCACAACCCAACAAACGGGTACTGGGCCGGGCCAAATGCTCAATATACACCAATTAGTCCAAAATGCTCATAAATACACACCATGAGCTCTGATACCATGTCAAATACAAGGTTTAGGGGAAAATTTTTACCGATCTTGTATTTATAAAGTACATAATACAAGGAGAACTAGGAAATTAATACAATCCTAATACAATAAGGAATAATACAACAAGGTAAAGAGAAATAGGAAATATAGTTCTCCTAATTCCCCTAGGACTTAATTAACATAAAAATTCTCTATATACTAAACGCACTAAACTTTTTACTATTCTTAGACTGTAGCAACTATGAAATTACATTTTTGCCCCTGTTTAATAAAATCAATCCTCACATGGCTTTGTAATTTTCTGGTTTATGAGTGTCTTTGTAGTCTTTTTTGTTTGACCCTTGGTTTTCTCCTTTTTTACACATCCTGCCACTCCTTCTTCACTCTCTACATTTTAAAAATTTTTTTATCTATATAGGCTTTTGAAATTTTGCCCTGCAGCTTGCCCTTTTTGGTCAATTTGCTTTTGCTTTTAACCATTCTGCTCTTAGAACTTGAATTCCCACAACAACGTGTGGACATCCAGGCTAGTGACTACTAGACATGAATCTCACCTCATGGTTAGTCATGTAAATCATGTTGACAGCACTCTATATAATATTACACACCTTAAACACAGCTATCTGGTGCTCTATTTAAATACTGTTAGTTTAAATTACATATGTATGCTTCCTAGTTATGTCAACTTCAGGACCATACGATTTATAATGACACTTTCAATGCTATATAACATCGATGTTGACGAATCAATCCTATTTAGTACATTATGTAATTAATAAGTGACCAATATATATGACTAACTCGTTGTCGACTAAGTTTTTGTTAATAACTCTAGATAAATGGATCAATTTGTCCTTCCAAACTGAACTATCTACATTACTCTAGACCAACAACTCATGTGCTTTCCCCATATGAGCTATGATGAAAGTCGTAGAGCATATATTGCTCTAGATCCCAATTGTACTGTTCATTTTATTATTATTTTTTATTACTCTTAAAATAAATATATGCAAATTGAAGTTGTTGGAATATATATGTTTTGGGCATGTAAATAGTGTTTGCATGGATATTTCAATAGATGCGGAGAACTGCCGTCAAAGGAAACACTAATTAAATGCAATTTATAGAACCATGCATACATTAGACTTTGTTCTGAAAAATAACATTAAGAATCAACAAGTAACAAAGTACAAGCAAGTCATTAATTCTTTACAGGCTCTCAGATCAATCAACTGATCACACTTCGATCGATCGCTCTCTCATCTAAGCATCTGCATAGACCCCATCAAGTGATGAGAATTGGGCTTCAACAAAGCAGAGTAATCATTGACACTATTACCCAATTGATGATGATGAGTAGTCCCATTGAAACCAACACCAACACCAACTCCAATTGGTACTCTACCATCCCCACCACCAGCTTTTTCCAAAGTCTGCACTTGTTTCTTCAAGAACTTCACATAATGTATGGCTTCGTCTAACATGGAGGCCGTGTCCATTTTAGTCCCACCGGGGACGAGTCTCTGCAGGATTCGAATCCTCTCGCTTATCCTTTCCCTTCTGTGCCTCGCCGCCACGCTCTGTGGGTCTTTTGAAATCTTCACATTCCTTCTCTTAGGTGGCTTGACTGATTCTGGGTCTATGTGAATGGGCTGCATTGCTGCTATTCTGAAAATCATCTCTCTCATGGCAGCCATGGAGTTTCTCTTCTCGTTAGTGCTTTGGAACATTCTTCCTGAACCCACATTGGGTTCTTGGATTGGATTGACTATGAATGAAACAGAGGAGGTGGGGGCAGAGTTTGGCAATGTGAGTTGTGAAGGGGATGCATTTGGGTTGTGAAATATGGGTGATGCTGTTGTTCCAATGTTGCTTGGACCCCAAGTACTGAAGTCTATGTGACCTGGAAATGTGGGAGTGCTGTTGTTGTTGTTGTTGTTGTGGTAATTGGGGTCACAGAAGTCTGGAGGCTGCTGCTGCTGCTTATCCATTTGCATCATCATTGCCATCATGTCCATGTGATAATAATCACCTTCTGCTGATGATGATTTGAGCATGTCAATGTCCATTGCCGCTCAGAGTTGCTTAGAGAGAGAGAGAGATGGGGAAGTGAGAACTTGAGGAAAGAGTGGAATTGGCGAAGTGGGAAGTGACTGATGAAGAGCTGAGAGACAGAGGAAACAGAGGTATGGGGGAGCTGAGGGTGTTAGGGTTGTGTATGAGATGTATATGCAGAGAAGTGCAGGGATAAGGAGATGGAGAAAAGTTGAGAGAGTCAATAAAATAGTGGGTGAATGTGAGAATGATTAAATACTGGCAAGCCAAGCTTCAATTGTAAGTGGAAGGACTTTATAGAGAAAGTTTCTGATTCAGAATTTTATTTTATATTCTAGTGATTCATTATTTTATTTTATTTCCGAATGATGTTATATAATTTTAAAATTTATTTAACAAATGATGTATTGATGTTTTATTTTATTTTATTTTTTTTGGCCAGGGATATTGATGTTTTATTTATTTATTTAAATTTAGACTCAATTCAATATATTATTTGATGAACAAATTTGATTATTCTAACATTATTATTTTACATCCTTTCAAACTCATTTATGAATGCATTAATGTATCTGATAGACACCGCCCATCATGTAGGGCAAGCTACAGCAACCATCCGAGCAAATAGTCCTGATCAAACGGTTAAAGATGCAAGAGTATATGAGATCAATGGTAGAATTTTGAACTTTGAAATGTCCACTAATTGATGGGCTACTTTCAAAGGGATAGTTGAATAAATAAATTAAGGTGCATGCACTATATGATCCCTTTGACTGAAAGGTCTTTGCTTTTGCCCAAAACAATTTTACTTTCTGCAAAACAAAAAGATCGATTCGGTGCCCACAGTCACATGAAATGTGTCAGATAATAACCCCTCCAAGAATTTAGCTAACAGTTTGAGATGAGAACCATTTGAATGAGACTCACAGTCGGTATGAGATTGAGGATAGAAAAATCAGATAAGGAGGTCCCAAATTTTATAGACATTTTAAATATTATGATGATTTTTATAATAAAACTACATGAATGTAAATGAAAGATAAATGATTTCATAAAAAATGTATTCCTCGGATCTCTAAAATCTCTGAAGTCACCACCAGTGAAATAATTCGGTGGGTGTGTCACTGTGAATGGCTTGATCATCGATCAAGTGGGTTGGGAGTTGGGACCCTACTGCTGCTACTACTACAACAACATATTCCACCAATTGGGTTGTATTATCCTAGTGACCTGTGCACTGATGTGTTTGGTGATCTACTCTCTTGGCACACTTGCCGAGGTGGATTAGGAGCTGACGGTGATGCTTATTGCTGAATAAGTAAGTACTGCTTCTTTTCTCTTCTTCTTTTGTTTTGGTCCACAGTCCACTGGAAATTAAATAAATGTCTTCCTTGCTAGCTAATGGTAACAAAACTTTACACTGGACAACTCCTTTTCAGCATCCATGAACATGGTAACTAATTAAATCAAAAGCCACAACAAAGATCGAGATTCTGACTCAAACAAAATGAGCACAGTGATCAGTGAAACAGAAACCATAATTTAATGTGAAGTATTTCTAGGAATTTTGCAGTCCATGATCAGAAACCATTCAATATTTTTACCATTTGGGACTTTTGAAACATTTCTGGATCTTTTTTTGGTGGATTTGATATATACATACAATGATACAAATACTACTTTGTGATGGAAGAGATTGGTATATCAGTTTTATGAGAGATGGAAGAGTGAAATATAAATTTAATTAATTATTAGGTATATCATATCATATCATATCAAGTTATCAACTGCAAAAGAATCTTGAGCAGATTATAAGATTGCTCAGAAAGTGGTCCCTGTTCTGTACAAGCTATCGCTCTCTATGTCTACCTATATGAATATGATATATTCTTAACCTACACACAACATATATTAAAAGTTTTACTTGCACCCCAATAGCACAACCCAGCAGCTACTGTAGAATTGCTTCATATCAAATTGTCTTGCTTTTAGTTCTCATATTAGCATTATTGCTAACGAGTAAAGACTCTTTTTCATACCTATTGATGAAAATGAAAGCAACAGAAGAGCTTTCCATACCGTATTTTGTTGAAATTAGTCAGTGAGAGGAATCTTAGTGAACAAGCCCTCATGCAAAATTCAAACTCTACCAAGTACAAAAGTCACAGTGGCTTTTTGAATGCTGTGATGGTGAATGTGCAGCAGAGTCAACCCTGCAATATGGCATATGAAGGAGTTTATTGGCTGTGGAAAATGATCATCAAAACTTGAGGGTGGTCATGGTGGTATTAATTCTCACATTGCTTGGGGTTGATAGGTAGCTATAGCCTACTGTAATCGATTAATGTCAATCCACACCAACCTTCTCTTGGTTATTTAGCCTAACAGCTTTTCTGCATATATGCATAGTGGGTTAGTATTTTTTTCATCAAACTGGTGTCACATAGAGTAGTAATAAAAACAATAAGACAATGGACCACTTCTCTGTTGAAATCATGCTAATCTGGAGCTATAATGGAGTCTAGCTATTCATACGGCACATTGGCACATTGGCACATTGTCTCCAGCACCTGTCTTCATCATTATAAAGTCATATATGGTGCTGATAAGCATGAATCAATTAACAAGTATGTACCTTGGCCAAAAAAATAAATAAATAACAAGTATGTACATATAAGACATGTGTATCAGACCACAAAATAAATAAGAATAAGAGAAATTTGCACAATTACCACCCTCACTATAGAGGGTGTGTGCATTTACCGCCCAAACAAAAAGACAGTATTTCATGTAGCAATGTCTCATCTGTGATCAGTTTCATTTATTTTGTCGTTAAAATTACCCTATGTGGAAAGAAAAAAATACCCTTAATTTTAAAGGTAAAATGAACGGAACTACTGTAAGTAGGATATTGCTACATGGAGAAAAGCCTGTATGACAATTAGTAAAAAAAGTTTGGCGACTTACAAGTGAAGAAGTCCCATTTTGGCATGGATCGATTCCCGGCATAGGAAATCATCCGAAAAACTCCAGATTCTATTGATTCGGACTAGCTGTTTGGGCCGTAAATGTGCAAATTACTCAATAAATTATAGGGTAATTTATAAGCCGGTCCAATTTTTTCTCCTCTCTTAGACTAATATTCAAAATTGGACCTATTTCTAATTATTCCTAAATTATATATATACCACCCAAGTCCAATGAGAATCCAAAGGCAGTGTGAAACTTTATGGGCTTAAACAAGAGAGTCCACCATTCCAAATTGATGAAATTTGCATCAACCTTCATGATGGTACAGCCTTATACATGGGCCCAATATCTCTTCTTGGGCTATCCAACCCACTGCCCATACTATTCTTCACAAGGCTCGACTCTCAGGCCCAATAAAAGATAAGAACAGCTCGACTCGTTCTATTTTCATCGGAGGCTTAACTTTACAAAGTCTTACACCATTAACGAATGTTCCAATGATCCAATGTATCCCAAATATATAGATGTTGAATTATATCTTTTTCCAAAGTTGTTTCTGTCAGCTATCTAACTTTTGATTCAAAGTGTGTACTCTATAACAAAATTTTACTAGTATAATATGGTTATTATTTTTGAATTTGTACTCTTTATATTCGGTCTCAGTTTTATTAAACTCTTAAATCCTTTGATTTAAAAAAGTGACTCCTATTTCTAGTTTTGTAACAAAGTGTTCCTTTAGAAGTGTCCAAAAGAATGATTAACTGTATAATTAACAAACAACATATGTAATATTATTTTGACTTGGGATGCTTTGAAAAGTGCAAATAACATTTAGCCCTATTTGATTTTCAAATTTGGAATTTGATAATGGATATGAGATTTCATTCTCTTTAAAACATGAATTTTAAAAATAAAACATTGCTTCTTTTAACTTGGAAAAGGTAACAAATATAAAAGGAAAGATTTGACAGCAAAAGTAAAAAAAAGCAAAACATCTTGTATTCAAATATCAAAGAAAAATAACCTATCCTTTTTCCCTTGTATTCGAATGCTTTTTTTTCTCAAAAGAGAATGAGTTTATGTATTATTGACAGAAAACACGTATATAGACATTCTCTTTTTTTGCTTTTCAAGCCAAAGCAATTCATTGAAAAGAATCAAGGATTAACAATGTCCCCTTGGAGGTGTGGCTTCAGCGATGAGAGCATACTAAGTAAGAGAGTGAGCCACAATGTTACATTATATAGAAATACAGCGACATGTAACTCAATTGAAAGTGATCCACAGAAAACATATATTTTTTAAAATTTCTTTGATATTATTTTAGTAGAAAGACATAATTTAAATTTTAAGATTAATTATTATTTGATCTAGTAAATGACACTCAATCCCTCTTTTGTTGGAGAAAATTCTAAATTCAAATCTCATAAATAACAGTTATTAATAAAAATGACCATTGATATAATAAATAACACTCAATTTCTCATTATTGAATGAAAGACATAGTTGAGTGCTTAATGCGAAACTGGTACGAAAAAAGAGAATGAAGTTACCATGCGCTAATGTCCAAACATTGCACAACGTCTTGTCTATTTATGTTTTCACTCTCTCTCTTTATGCATGAAAGAAAAATTCAGGCATAGTTCAAATAGAAATTTTGAAATGCAGGCTAAAGGGCACCACAACTAAAACAAGACCCAAGGCACAACCTTGAAGCATACACAAAAACATATCAAGAAAAAACAAGTTCAAAACTAACAAAATACCCAAAAAAATCATAGCCCAATTCCAACATACCCCAAAACAACCAAAACATAATTACCCTCTACAATCAATTTTGTTCTAAAAAATAAATTTTTTTTTTTCGACGAAACATTTAAGAAATGAACAATGTATTCATCAAAACATTTGTTTACTAGAATAAGAGTATAGGAAAAACTTTATTTTAACAGTTTATGTGGTGAAAAAACAATAACACGACATAAATAAATAAAGAAATAAAAAAGATGATAGACCGTAGTCGACATATCCCGACCAGCCGCGTATGCTAAATTACCGGACCAAATATAATGTCGCATCCTTAACCTGTCTTATATGCCCCGCGACTCACCCAACACTACAATGCCGCGCGCCTCAATCTCACACATGCACCTCCATCAATCGAGCCAAACCCCTCAACATGGACCCCACACAGACCCCCAATTCCTCAAATCCCACAGCCACTCCAAACTCATTAACCGTGCACCCCACCGCAGAGAATCTATCCCCCACTGAGCATCCCGAAAACCCAGACACGCTTTAATTAATTGATACATTGATGAAGCACAGCTGTAACCCAATCAGCTCTCTCTCTCTCTGCCAGTCGCATGTGACCCTTTGGCCCCCTTTGTCTCTCTCGCCCTCACTCTCGCTCTCTGTGTCTCTGTATCTAACTCAGATTACAATTCATAGTTTATAGGCGCAAAGACTCAAAACACCCACTTACCCATTAGCCCTCTCTCTCTGATGGCTTCTCCAATTTTAGGCAAGCTTGGATTGGGTTTGTTCCTGGTGTTTCTCATTTTGGGTCCAGCTTGGGCTCAGCTGGACGACACCAGCTTGAAGCTAGTGACGGCCGGTGCATTGGAATCATGGCCCACCACAATGTCGTCCTCCCTATACGGCGAGCTAGAGGAAGAGAACGACATCAATAACGACGACGAGGACGACATTGAAAGTGGGTACGCGCGCAGATCTCTGTTCTGGCGGAGAATGAAGTACTACATTTCTTATGGTGCCCTCTCAGCGAATAGAATCCCATGCCCTCCTCGCTCTGGAAGGTCCTATTACACCCACAACTGCTTCAAAGCCAGAGGCCCAGTTCACCCTTACACCAGAGGCTGCTCTAGGATCGCTCGATGCAGAAGATGATGAGCGTTTCAAGCTCATCAAAATGTAGGTATTTTGGGGATTTTTTATTATTATGTTAATGATGCCTAATAGGTTGGTTGGGCTGAGTGTTACGTACTAATTAAGTTTTGGGTATTAGAGCTTGATGAGGTTGCTTAAGAGTGTAATGGGTCTATGTTTTATATATCCTGTCTATTATTATGTGCATGCTAAACAATTTATAATCTGGTTTTATGTAATTGTGCTACTTTTTATTTGGTTGGATAACTTGGATTATGATTATAGACAGATTATTGAGAGTGGTTTATATTACACATTAGCTAATCGATGAGATTTTAACTGTTCTTAACTACCTCAACTACTTTCCACCAAGTCCATTTAACCACCGTCCCGTAGTTGATGAATAAATGGTCCAGTTGTGGTCTGCCATAATAATCATTATTTCTTGCAGAACATTAATTGCAGTAAAAGCCCACTCTCATGTGTGCCATTGCATTGTGACTGTGAGTGAGTAAAAATTAATCAACACAAGGTTTAAGCCTTTTTGTTTACAATTAGCATCTGAATTGAATCATTGCTTCATTAAGGAAATCATTGTCATCGCCATTATACTTTGGAAAGTTGACCCTGAAGATCTTCTCTTATAATTATGCTAACTCTGTAAACTATACAAGTTATGGGGCATGAACATGAGTTGCACTACAAGTCTACACCTGTACAAGTACAACAGTCCAAACAAAGTAAAGGAATTCGAAACTAGCAAATTAGCATTATGTACCTTTGATCCTAAGTAATGTGGCTACTATACTGAAAGATTCTTAAAAGGAGAAAAAATGTGTGCCATATTGATTAAGAAGTTTGTATGATGGCGATTCTAATGCGATTCCCTTCCATATAACGAGGTGGGATACGTTGATATTTGTGGTTCCAACCCCATTTATTATGAAGGGGAAGCGCATTAAGACCGCCCAAGAAATAACCTTTTCTTATTAAGGCACATTTTTCTCATGTTCGTTAAAATGTAAAATGTAAAATGTGTCATTCCATCGATCCATGATCCATCTGTGTTTGGGATCCATATAATTATTCTAGTTCTATCAATTTAATGAACGACAGATTCATTCTGGACCCCGTTCGTAGTCCTTGTACTGGACTCCCTATCAATTCTCCAAGTGAGAGCAAGGCTGCATGGATCATGGTCATGTGATCGACACTGGGGTACCAAATCGTAGTTGTTATTAAGTTCTATTGGGCTTGTAACCCAGTTATAGCTATTACGTCTTTTTGGCCCAGAGTATTCATAGATAAAAGATAAACATTACACCAGAAACCCAAATAAAAAAAGCCCACAAAACAGCAGAGAGGACACACCAGTACTGTCACACCTTCTCCATCTCGGATTCTTCATTGTGAACGATTTCGATCACAAAACCACACTATTAATGACTACCTTCAACTATTTGATCATCTTAATTGACCAACTTGTGTGATCTGAAATAGCATGGTATTAGAGCCCATGATATGTATTTTGGACCAATTGGTGTATATATGTTGGGCAAATTAGGTCCGGTAACCTATTTGTTGGGTTGTATTGTCCTGTGGTAGTAGGCATTAGGCTCGGTAACCCTCTTGTTGTGTTGTGTTGGCGTTTAGCTTGGCATTGAGAGGGAAACAGTTGAGTCATACAGTGGTTTGAATTGTGAGTTAGACCCACAAAATTTTAACACATCTCTCTCTGTGTCAAAAAAGCTGGCATTCATGACCAGCTATTACATTTGATTTGGTGCAGTCTGACCAGTTGTAAGTTTGTAACTTAAAAACCCCACCAGCAATAATGCAGGCAGAAGCAAACACAAAACAAAGTAGTGCTCCTCTTTGGTTTGACGACTGGCTATAAGTCACTTCTGCGTTCGCGGCTCGTTTCTGCTTTCCGAGTCTAAATCCGATTGAGCCTGGGCCGAACCCTGGGCCCAGTCCAAATAAAAAATGGCTTTACATGATATGGACATTGACTCTCACTCGACCACTGACCGCACTTCAAGTGCACAATATGCATCGTATTCATATGCTTGTGTTGTGCAAGTTGCGGTGGCTAATTAAAATATATAAATTATAATGGTCCGTCCAGTGGCGTTTGAGTGAATTGACCATTGAGGGTCTCCAGGGTCACACCGTCGGCTTCAAGGCTGTGAATATCTGAGCTCACGTGGGCTTCTACATCTATTGACATCTTGACGGCGAGCGAGTCAGAGTCACAATCAGATATTTCCTCTCGAGTTCTTTGCAACTTACATATGCATAATGCATTGATCCTGGTCAAATAATGCATGTCAAATTGGAGGACTCCACACATCACACATGCTTAATATAAATAGCCATTTTCAGTATATATAAAAATGGTAACAAGTCCCTTGCCCAAAAAAACAAAATGGTAACAATTCAAGGTCATATCAATGGCGTAATTGCGTAAAGTGCAGAGCTGGTATATTTTACTATTTTGAGAAGGGATTAAATTCTTTATGTACTGCATTAAGAGCTATAAATGTGCTAAAAACATGTGATTTTGCCATAATTTAATATTAAAAGTACCAAAATGCTAGGTACCTCTCTAATAATAATGGAGCCCACTTATAGTTAAGTAGATTTCCCATTTATTGAAGAGGTGCTTATACATAAAAATGGTACACTTACCTAACACAAGAAATATTAGTTTTCTTTTCTTTTCTACCTTCTTTCTTTTCATGTTTGTTATGCATTGAAATTAATTGTATGATCAAATTCAAAACTGTTCATTTTTTAAATTACCTTTTAAAGATGATTTCAACCAAAAATTAATTACATAAAAAATTGTTTAGTCTTCTAATTACTATCAAATAAATAGACAATAAACTCAATTGTAATTAGAATTGAATATTTATTTGATATTAGATAGACAGAGCATGACGAGATTACATTATAATATAGGCGTAAAAAGATATTAGAAAGTAAGTAGCATTCGTCGGCCTAACAATAGAGAAATAATCGAAAATTGGGAATTGATTTTTGATTGGGTGAGAGGTGATGTCTTTGTTTTGAGTGAGGAGTTAATTAGAAGGGTGAAGGGAATGAATCGCAAGTATAGAAGGAATTCAAAGTTGAAAGGATGAGGAATCCAAGTTGGTAAGAGGAAAGGGAAGCAAGCGATTGGTGGGAAGTGGCACCAAATAATGGCATCCATCAGGATTCAGGCAATATGTTTCACGTACGTATCATTTAATCTTTATTCCCAGTACATATATGCTTTTAATATTTGCTGACACCATATATTATGTAATGTAAATGTAATAAGCCTGACTTGACAATTACACAATTTATATTGAATCAATGAATTTCAGGGTTTGGCCCCCACACCCACATTTTGACAATTTTGTGTTCAGATGAAATGAATCAACTTTAAAGTGATGCATGCATGCTGTCTCTGCTCACTCACCCACATTAAGGTTGTAACTCTAGCTCCAATTCAAGTCGCCTCTACCCGCCCTTCAATTTTCAACCATATTGTTAGGAGCACGTGAGAGTCAGCTTTGGTATTCGCTACATATTACCACCACCTCCCTTTTTCTTATTTATATCTAATTTATTTTCAATAATATTAGAATGTCACAGATGATATGTTGAGTGACCGAACAGTTTAATTTTTCTTTTGATTAAATATTTTTGCCCACATCCAAAAATAGATAAAAAGATTAGATAGATTATATGGTTGGTTTCCAAGGCCGAAAATGCGGTGGCGAACAGAGTGATAGTCTGATAGATAACATTGTTTATAAGCGAAACGTGCCCACTTGCGTTATGATGTTATAAATAATCTGCAGACTCAAAAACGTGAGGTCGCAGTGGCTCGAGTCGATCCTCTCCATGTTGTTCTCATCAAAGTTACAACAAGCACTGGCTTTGCCTACGCACTGTTTGCTGCTGCCTTTGGCCAGTTTTTGCAACTTGCTTTCACAGTTGGCCCAAATAAAGTTGCAACTTGCAATATGTAGCCTACCCGCCTATTCATTCTTTACTTCTATTCTTTCCCTGCCTTGGAACTTTAACACATATATATATATAGCAAATGTCACAATGTGTGAGAGATTATTGGAGGAGCGAGCTTGGTTTCAAGTTACAACTTTCAAGAGAGAATATCATGCTACATTTATAGAGAATATATATCATCCATTATTATTAAGGACAAATTATAGATTTTACAAACTAAATGACCTAAATGTTTAACAAAATTTAACCCTCTTTGTTACTGTTTAATTAACTACAATAGTGTTAGTTAATTACATCCAACAATTACGTTAAGATAGTTATGTAAATAATTATTAATTACTATTACATGCTACTTAAACAATATCAACATTTTTGTCACCTTAATTTCTTTCTTCTTGTGTTACCATGAAATTAATCACTTTCTTTTGGAACCAATTAGGAAGACACACAACGGCTCAAATTAAGCTATCATCTCGCATATATCAACACAAAAATATTAAGGATTTGTTGGAGATTTCATTGTATAGTTGCGGTGGTTAGATTTAGTATTAATTTTCAAGCAATAATGCTTTTGTATTAGACTATTAGTTAGTTAGATTTGAAGCACCTCTTTTGTTTTTATTCTCATCCATTTGAAAATGTCTAATCCACCTAATTTAAGTGTGACATGCACATTATGACATTTCTTTGAACCCAAGTGTGGAAAAGGTTGATCCAACAGTTGTGAAGAAGATAGATGCAAAGCAAATTGTGTCGGTTTTAATTTTTTTTCAACCCCAATAGAATAAAAAGATGATTAAAATTTAAAATAATAATAACATATATGCCTATATTATGTGAGTTGTTCACACATGTGTTGGTGGTCCCTAATAAAGGATCTTATTCATTATTATTTTCATTCAAAGAATTGTAAAGCCTTTTTCAATATTTAATTTCTAATGCCAAAAAATTGCAAGGTAGTAATGAAATGGAAGTATGTCCTTATTCATTTTCTATTGTATTAAGGCAGGGCTTTCAAAATTGCGGGTCACTGCTAATTGCACATGAGACACGCCTTCCATGTTTGTGTCAAAGACACACTACATTAATTCTTGTTCTTTTTCTTTTTCCTTTTTTTTTTTAAACCTTTCTCGAAGGCTACATTGTACTTCCACATCCGAATAATTAAAAGTAGATCAAATAAAAAGAGCTCATAAATTAGTTAGTATAACGTTAGGCAAGATCGGAGTTAAATGCATTTCTTTTTCTTCAAGTAATGTGCATACAAGATACCTCTACCTTCATCAATCAAGAATGAGAGGGGGGGAGAGAGAGGGGCAAACTATCTCTTTGCGTAGAAATGCATGTTTTGTGAGTGCCCCATATGATAAACATTGTGAATTATACATTCTTAATTAAACGATGGAACCCACGAATCGATTTAGGACTTATTAGACACGAGTTATGAACCAAAACAACTTATAGGCCATCAAAAATGAACCAAATAGATCAAATATGGACTGTCTCATAACTTGTCAACCCACGAGCCAAATTAATGGGTCCTAAGCTAAAAATATGATGAAACTTAACCCTCTTATTAAGAGGGTTAGGCCACCCGACCAACTAAAGAGCACCAATTGGAATATTTATTTATTTATTTTTTAGCATGAACTGTAAGATTAATGTTTACTATATTCTATACTATTAGATCTTTTTTATTGAGAATTCTTCATTTAAGGGTAAATCAGAGATTTTTTGTGGGGTTCAATCCATATCTATTTTGATAATTGAAATCATTTATATTTTAGGTTTCCATTAAAAGATCATCTTTGCAAAAGTTAAGCACATACTATTTACTTGCTTGATTAAATGATCATTATTTCAAGTGTTTATTGAAAATATTTTGTTCATCTATTTATTTTATCAAAATTAAATAGTTTAATAATTTTCGATTTATCTAATCTTTTAGAAGAATGATATTTGAATAGAAATCTAAAAAATAGACAATTTAGATCGTTGAAATACCATATGAAATGAGCCTTATAAAAAATCTTTTAAATAAATTATTTGAGAAATCTCTGGCTACGGTAAGAAATGTCAACTATATTCTCATTTCATCAAACAATTTAAGAGAATTATAAACCAAAATTACTATAGCAATTATACACTCCACTCTTTGTTTTGGCCATTATACACTCTCCACTTTTTCTTTTTCTTTTTTGTTGGCCATTAATTATACACTCTCCACTTTAAACGTTGACATTCCTCACATATTGCGGGCGTCATTCATTAATAAGTGAATAGTAATTTAGGGTAAGTTTTTAAGCTTGTGCATGTTATATATAGTTTTATGATTTTTTGATTATTGTAGTGCATATTCATGGTTTATATTGTTATTATTGTTTTTTTCTTCTAAAAACAATTCTTGATTAAAGGTACCATTATCATTTTCTCTCATTAACTTCATGTGTCTCCTCTCGGGCCATTACTTCCAATAATACAAACTACTTTACAATTTATAGTATCCCCTTCAAATTAATGAAGTCTTAATACATCATCAAAGAGGA
The DNA here is from genome assembly GCA_003254885.1 of Purshia tridentata. NCBI lineage: Eukaryota > Viridiplantae > Streptophyta > Magnoliopsida > Rosales > Rosaceae > Purshia > Purshia tridentata. The sequence goes on along the minus strand of QANT01004157.1, from coordinate 6,917 downwards.
TAATGACACTGAAAAATTACCCTCACCTTCCGGGACCAAATCACCAATCTCTATGAGACCATACTATGATTATCCTATGCCCAAAAGGAAGGTTAATAACTTGAAGAGCCATATAATACATGGTTTTCCTATTCCCATTGTGATTAGGGAAGCAATGCAATGGCAATACGCCCCATGCCCAAGTAATAATATATTGTGCACAGGGGCACTTGAGTCATTTCAAGCATAATATCTAAGCCCGCGTGGGATTAGTAAAAATCTTAGAGGATCAACCATATCAACCACGTTTCAATACCTGGCCATAATAGGAAACCAGTCGTGGTGCAAAATATCCTTGCCTATCACGTGCGTTAAAGATGGCAATCAGCTTGGACCCTATTTCCAAATATTTTAATAAAACAAATAATTTAACTGAAAATAATAATAATAAAACCTCGAAGTTTCCTAATTTCCTATATGTATATAAGGGATTATCAAGCAGAGGGTGCTCAAAAGTGGCAGCTTTACATTCAGGTTATGATTTCTCTCTTCTTTCTTCCTCCCAAAGCAACCCAACAAAACCTTCACAATTTGCTCTGAGACCCTTCCAAGATTTCACCAAGAACTCACTCATGGAGTGGATTCGAGGAGAAGAACTCGGCCATGGAAGCTTCGCCACCGTCAACTCAGCAAGACCCAGAAACCCTTCTGCTAATTCACTCCCTCCATTGATGGCCGTCAAGTCCACGGAGGCCTTAATATCTGCTTCGCTCAAGAACGAGAAGCAGGTGCTGGACCAAATCGGAGCTTGCCCACAAATCATACGCTGCTTCAGAGATGACAACAGCGTGGAACACGGCGTCGAATTATACAATCTGATTTTAGAGTACGCGAGCGGAGGTAGCTTGGCCGATCAGCTCAAGAAAAATGGCGGCCGGTTGCCGGAGGCAGAGGTTCGAAAATACACGAGGACCGTGCTCAAAGGGCTTCGTCGCGTTCACGCAAAAGGGTTTGTTCACTGCGATGTGAAGCTCGAGAACGTTCTTGTTTTCGACAATGGCGTGGCGAAAATTGCAGACTTTGGATTGGCGAAGAAGGCAGGGCCGGTCGAAAACAGAGTCGAAGTCAGAGGCACGCCTCTGTACATGTCGCCGGAGTCGGTGAACGAGAACGAGTACGAGTCGCCGGCGGACATATGGGCTCTCGGGTGCTTAGTGTCCGAGATGGTGACCGGAAAACCGGTCTGGAATCACAAACCGGGTTCGAACGTGTTCAAGCTTTTGATCAGAATCGGAGGCGATGAATTGCCACAAATTCCAGAGGAGTTGTGCGAAGAAGGCAAGGACTTTGTTTTGAAGTGTTTTGTGAAGGACCCCAGAAAGCGATGGACGGCTGAGATGCTTTTGAACCACCCCTTTATGTCCAACGACGCCGTTTTGTTGGACGACGCCACCGACGACGAATTGTCTGAATCGCCGAGAGGGGTCTTTGATTTCCCGGATTGGGTTTCGATGCCATCTTTGGTAACGAGTTCAGAAATTGAGGACTTGAATTCAAGCTTCGATTGGTCGTCGAGAAAGAGTTCTGTTGCGGCGACGGACCAGTTGCGCCAGCTGGTGACGGAGGAGATGCCCGATTGGTCGGTTACTGACAGTTGGGTCACAGTTAGGTGATTGAATTGGATGGTTTTGAGGCAGAGTAGGAGAAGAGGTAGAACAGAGGAAGCTTCTGATTCAATCATTTTATTTTTTTTTTGGTTGGTGACTGTAAATATGGGCAGGACACACAGATGATTTTAACAGTCTGGTCTCACTTGGTGTAAAGAAATTTTTTGATCCCCTTCAGTCTTAAGATATATAATTCAGATTATTTTCCTACAAAATTTGCAAATTTCCATGAATGTGTGAGAATATTTTTCTTCTTCCTTTTCTTTTTATCTTTCTAACCACAATTAATGAACATGGTGTGCTACTGCAAATTGTGTTAACACAATGACCTTCTTGGGTGAAGAGTCAAGTTGAAGCTAAACCTATCTTTCATCTCTGCAATTTTGATTCAAAATGTGTTTCTGTTCTCAATGAATTACTCTGACCCACTTGGGTGAGGAAGCAAGTTGCGGTAGTAAAACGAAAACCCATCTTTCATCTTTTCAATTTGTAATCACAATTTGTTTTTCTTCTCACTAATTTCACTTTGAAGTTTGACCTACTTGGGTGAAAAGGCAACTTGTAGTAAAACCAATCTTTCATCTTTGCAATTTGGATTCACAATGTGTTTTTCTTCTCACTAAGTTCACTTTGAAGTTTAACCTACTTGGGTGAAAAGGCAACTTGTAGTAAACCCATCTTTCACCTTTGCAATTTGGAGTTGCAGTGTGTTTTACTTCTTACTAATTTGATCTTTCATCTCAAATTCACATGGTATGTTATTTAAATTTTGAATGGTTAGTTTGATAATTCTTCATGTGTTTACGAATAAGAAAAATAGTATTCTCGAGTCTCACCTAAAACTATATAAAATTGATTCAACAACACATGAATATTACAGATTATTATATACCACATAAAAATCACATTTAAAACGTTCTTCTATGACCAGCAAATCATGTGTACATTCCTTGTGATCCTAAATCTTTGATTCGTATGCCTCTTTATCATTATCAGCATTGATTAATTAAAATATTCAAATAAACAATTTGTTGGCTTCCAACCATTTTCTTATTAGTATTATAACCTCGAGTTTTACTTGAATGTATTTTATAAGCTCAGCAAACAAAAATTAATGTATTTGATAAGGTATTATATGACTTATATGAATTATAAAATTTACATATTTAACTCATCAGGATCACTATTTTAAGTTATCATAAATTATCGTAGACTTAGATTAGTTAGCACAAGTTTGATTTCAACAAAAAAAAGATTAGTTAGCAAAGAGCATGACTATGAGATTCAAAACACGTTTGATATTAAGGACGCAGTCAAACATAAAGATTGATTTGGTTTTCCAACCTTCCTTCTTTTACTTTTTAGTTTTTGTTTTGTTACAATTGGTTTTTCAACTTTTGACTATTAAATTAAACTAAAATGTTTGAGTTTTTCTCTCTGTCAAACCTAAATTTCTTCCCTTGTCACACCTGACCCAGCAACCCAACTCGGTTTGCAACACGTACATCCTACAAATATGAACACAACTTTACACTATTTTGAGTTTCTAGAAAACCAAACCTACCCCCCATAACACTAGAAGGTACCATTTTTTCAATTTGGCATTTTGTTAAGTGTGAACTTGTTGTAGAAAGATCTCAATTTTCAAGTAAGAAAAACTGATTTTTGGGGATTTACACGCTTGATTTCTCTCTAGTTTCATTGAAGAACCAGGTGAACCTAAAAGGGTGGGTGAAAGCCAAATGGAATTCACCTAATTAACAACTTTGCCAAACCATGAAGAAGAACCTTCTTATCTTCTTCACCATATGTTTAATAATAAATTAATAATACCAAAATTCGTTGAAATACCGAAATTGTAGCGTTTACCTGTGCTTCATTACCAAACCCCAAAACCATTAGACTACCACCACTTGTAGTCTTTACCATGTACTTTTTGTTCTTATTCTAGAAGTCTCACATTTCTTATTCTAGACCTTATTAGCTGTATATGAGCCCACTTGAAAATTTGGTTCACAGTTCACAGCAGCCCAATACCCACCCCAACTTGACAACCCGTGAACTTAGCCCATTACTCATGTATCGTAAAATATAGTTTGGTTGTATTGACTATTGAGAATTCTTGATGTAGCAAAATGCTCATCGATCAGTCCATGCAGCAACACTTTTATATAATGAATGCCTCCCCATGTGCTTTGTATTGAGAATTCTAAAAATAAGGCCCGTTTGGCACTGATTTTTGAAAGCATTTGTTTTAGTAGTATTTTTATTGAAAGCGCTTATGATAAGAAGTATAAATATATTTTTATAAATATTTTAAGTATTTTATGCAAAAACACTTAATAATACGATTTAAAAAAGCACCATTAAAAAAATTCTTAAAAGCAATATTATAACCTAAAAACACTTTTATTTATTTAGAAAAAACGCTTTTAGTAATTCTAAAAGCCTTGAATTTCAGTATTTTAATTCTCTTTATCTTTTTTCTTTGGAAAAAAAGAAAAAATTAAGTTTGAAGATTTTTTTTTATCAATAATATTATACTTACTGTATTTATATATCATATCACTTTATATGACATTTATACATTAAACACTAAAAAAATTCAAAAAATAATTATATATAAAATAATATAAAATTGTGATAAGTAAAGCATTATTATTTTTTCATTTATGCCACGTATTGGACTGAAGTTCCCAGTTCCCGGAATCTTAAAGCCTAGTCAGCCAACAGGATCCGGATCTCCGCAGTCAAATCCTGAGCCCTGCTTTGTAAATTGTAATTTGTAACCCTCACAAGACACAAGGTCTCTGCATTCTCATTTACTCACTCTTATCATTCATGCAGTTCAATCCCAATATTTAATAAAGAAATTATTTATATATATAAGGCTCAGAGAAAGAGAGAGAGTACAACCAACCAATTTGATTTGATCAATTAATGATATCCAGAAACACAATCAATCAAAGTAAATCAATTCTCTGCTTTATAACTGCACTTGTTCTTCAACGCAATGGCCACATTCATCTTCTTAGGGTCCATAACAACTGAGCACTCAACCCTCTTATAGAACTTGGGCTTCACCAGCTTTCCCAAAACATAAGCTCTCGACCTGACCACGAAGCTCAGCCTCAGTGGCACTGCCTGAGTGGGTGCACCATTCATACTCCCCAAGTTCGCTCCTCCACCATACAGTGGAATATTGCTCCCTATTAACGTTGCTGTAATGCCCCTCTCACTCTTCCTCGATTGGTAAAATTTCTTAATCTGCATAAAATCATAATAATTAGATAAATAAAATGGTTCAAAATTCGATTCCTTCCAATGTAACAATAAAAAATGGTTACGAGGATTTCGTACAGTTCCAGTGGCTACAGAGAGCTCGGAAAAGGAGAGATCTAGTGGTGTTGATTTGACATGGACCCCGAAAAATGTGGCGGTGTTGCGAAATGTGAACTTCACTGTGGAATTCATGGACACCATGTTTGTGGCCACCCCTGAGAAATCCTCACCCGCTTGAACCACAAATTGATTGAATGCAATACTCTGCATGTTAAAATATATGATCATAAAGATGCATGTCATTTCAATCAGTAGCTAAAGAGAACATTTTCTCGAGGGAAAATGAATTGATTTGATTTACCTTCATAGCGATGATGGGTTTCTGGGGCCGACTTGCACCCCACAGAATCAGAGAAAACAGAGAGAAGAGCGCCAAGAAGCCGACCAAAAAAAGGAGGAAGTAGCAGCGGCGGGAGAGGCCACGCGGCGAGCCGTCGTCGTCGAGAAGGCCTTCCTCTTCAATGGCGTCGAACTGATCCCTCCACGGCCTCCATCCCTTGCGGTGGGAGCCACCGGGCTTGCGGTGGGAGCCGGAGAAGCGGGTGGAGGAGGACTCCCGTGAGTGTGGGCCCAGGGAGGAGTTGGAGTGGGAGTGGGGTGGCGAGCCCATTGGGCTGAGGACTGGGCTCGAGTGGAAGGAGTTAGTGGTTTTCTCCCCGCCATCGTGAGAGTCACGCGACGAGTCGCGCGATGGGCTCTGTACGTAGTACACAGGCCGGCGGGGAGGAGAACGCGCCGGGGAGGACTGGCTGAGGCTGCTCACCTCGGAGTCGGTCTTGGCCAGCATTGACATTGGGTGATTTTGAGGATGATTGAGCTGAGGGTTGCCTTTTTTCTTTTTTTGGGTTATGATGACAATGTTTGTAGAAAAAGACAAGAAGTGAAAAATCACTGAAATGAAGACTGCTTTGATCAAGAAAAATTAAGAATCTTTGGAACGTACCTTGTAAGGTGCTAGTGCACGTTGTGTTTTTGTTTTTCCAAGTGTTATTTGGTTTATTAATTGGGAGGGTAATTAATAGGGGAGAGGACTTGACTGAGAGCATTGTCCATTTGCTAATTTTGTTAGTATTTAAATATAAATCAAATGGGGTTTTTTTGAAAAAAATTTATAAGACCTTCACTTCACCTACTAATTTTTTTTTGTAGGGTATTGATTGGAATGAGTTATTATGGTCCATATCGAAGACCCATAATAAACAAATCTAGCTGTAGTATGGATGGCACTGATTTTTTCATTTATTTTGCTTTTTAGGGTCACTAGACTAGTGCCTACGAATGTCGGTGTAGGCCATTTGCTTAAGTAAACTCTTTGTTTGGAAAGGGAAGGGACTGCTTAAGAAAACTCTGTGACTGTGTGTGACTGTGTTAAAGGCTAATTAGGCCTCAAAATCTGATACAGCAAGTGCTTCAAGACACTTGTGTTTTGGGGGGATATTGAAGTTCTAATGAAAGACCTTATAGTCCTCTCACCAACCCAAAAAAAAAAAAAAACTTGAAAGNGAAAGTCCTATCTAACTTTTTATGTTATGAATTTATGATGATATGAACGATCCAATCTGTTTAATTTGGATTTTCGTGTCTCCAACCGCAAGAAATTTTAACTTGTTAAAAATATAAATTTAAAGTGTTTGGGAGATCACGATCTAGCAAATTAAGATATGAAGAGGCACAATATATAAAGAGTCAATATAAATCCTAAGAGAAATAGGAAGAATATCTTATTTGACTTAGGCTTAATTTGGTATTGCTGTGAAATACAATTGCTGTGAAGTAAAACAGCTGTGAAACAAAACATCTTTGAAGTAAAGTCAGCTAAGTGTTTGGTAAACTATGTTTTCAAAACTGCTGTGCAGAATAAAGGTGTTTGGTAAATTGTAATACAAAATTGCTGTGACTATTTATAATTACTAAAATAGACATAATGTT
>QANT01004156.1:0-10159 GCA_003254885.1 Purshia tridentata | reverse complement strand
TTCGGTGGAGAGAGGGAGAAAGGCACGATGGAGAGAGCGAGAGAGGCGCGGTGGAGAGAGAGGGAGAAAGGCACGGTGGAGAGAAAGAGAAAGAGAGGCGGTGGAGAGAGAGAGAGAGATTTGCAGAGTGGCGACGAAGGAGAGAGTCGCGAGGAAGAAGAAAGAAGAAGGTCTGGGGGGTTTTAATTTGGGTGACGAACCCATTTCGTCGCCCAAGTCTTTAGACCGTCACCCATATACGCTAGTTTGTCACGAATTTTGGGCGTCGAATCATGCGATGTCGTATCCCAAATAGATCTGGGGTGACAAAATACTAGTTGTCGCCCGAAATGTTTCGTCGCCCTAAGATCTTTGGGCGACGAATATATGGTGCCATCGCCCAAAAGTCCGTTCATCCTTTACATTTGGGCAATGAAATTTTGTCGTCGCCCAAAACCATCTAGGGGGACGATTATTTACTTCAGTCGCCCAATATTGGTTTAAGCGATGAAGATATTCATCGCCCAAGACCTTTGTTGATAGGGAGATGAAAGGACGAGTTTCTCACCCAAATAGTTCTGGGGTGACGCAATTGCATTCGTCGCCCAAAAATTTGTCGCCCAAACTCTTTTTTCTTGCTATGAATATTAGTAAAGTCCTATATTGTTTAGGCAACAACGAACCGTGACTTAGGGAAACAAGTTTTCCCTACAGTCCACAGTCATCTGATCTTGCTCCGACCAGTAGCGTAGGCCGAACAAAATCTCATGGTTTTCATTCCACTTCTTAGTAGTGGCACGCTTGCAAACTCACCGACACGTGGCACTAGTTGACACTTGTTCCAAGACCATTTTTGTGTCGAAACAATATTCTTGAAAATAACAGAAATGAGTAATGTTGAGAATGGAAGACAGAGGAGCCATTGAAACTTTGATGATTGATGGTGGTTTACAAATATTGAAGGCTTTTAGCGAAAGAAAGAGAAGTTTGAATTAAAGCTTTGTGGGTGCACAGTGATGTTAGGAATTGACAATCAAAATAACAAAAGGACTTTGGCTTTGGATGATTGTCTAAGCCAATTCATGTGGTGGTTTTTATTAGTAACTTTGGAGGTGGGCCATATTATCCATTATCAATTAATAATTTGGGGGCATACACTGATAATGGAAGAACAACACGTCACTTCTTATATTCGCTGTAACATGCTCATTTATTGAAAGTCTTTCATACTTCGGCCAAAGTGGGTCGAAGCACTCAGACTTGGGGGGTACCGTTTGTACCCTCCCAAAATATTTGGAATATTAAAATATGGGTTCTTCTTACCTTTCAGCTGTATGAGATGAAGCTAAAGGAATTAGATGCAAAGGTTGGGCTTCTCCCAAATTTAGAAACAATGAAGGCATTAAATACTTGATTGGACAAAAGTGGATTAATATATATATGCTCCCAAGAAAGGTTGTACGTAAAATACATGGCAAAAGTCTTGGTTGGTGGGCTCATCATCATCATCACCACTTTTTGGTCTACGAAAGGGAGATGTCAGTAAGGGGAAAAGACAAAACAAATGGGAATTGGTTGATATTTACTCAATCAAAGTTCTCTCAACCGACTATTTTTCATTTCTCTTTACTGAATATAAATCAGCTCACATGACTCATCAAGCTCAATCTTATGATATTTGCCATCTCATCTATAGCTGTCCTATCACTCAAAATATTTCAAAAGCAAATCACTCACAGCCACACACCTAGCAACCAAGACTTTGGGGCTAAGGAAATATGTGGCTATAAAAGAGAAGCTATAGGAAGAAATCAAGGACAATCAACAACCGCCACAAAAACCCGAATTCCTAGAATGACAAACAATTTCTGATTATTCCTTGCATCAAGTCAAATTTGTTCTTTTTGTCTTTCTTTACTCTTTCATTTTAAGAAAAGTTCATTGTTCTCTATTTCTACATTTACAGTTGTAATCTTTACCAAGCCTATAAATTCAATTTTAAATAGCAATGACTTCTGCCCTATTTACTCTTTCTTTTGCATTTATTGTTGTTCTTTATTTCCCATTCATTTGAGCCTTAAATATTGTGTTGCTTTCTTTTCAAGTGAATCCATAAAGTTTGAATCAATCTTCATTTCCTCTTTTTCTAAGATTTAGCACTGAAACCAAGCAACAAAAATGAGCAAGAACAACTGTTCTAACGATTGAGGCCATTTTTTCTTATTTCAGTGTTTAGATTCTTATTTTTCCTTTCTTTCTTTTTAAGCTCTAGCCTACATCACCAAATCTTTTACCACAAACACCAAAAGTAGTAAAGTCTTACTTTGATCTTACTCTGGCCAGTAGTGCAGGTTGGACACATCTCTTGTTTTTCATTCCACTTTTTAGTGGTGGCACGCCTGCACACTCGCCGACACTTGACATTAGTTGACACATGTCCCAAGACCATTTTTGTGTCAAAATACCTATTTTCAATTGAAGCTAATAATTGTTTTATTAAAACACACAATAGAGTTTATAATTTAGAATATGTGATATAGAATATAGGGTTTAGAATTTAGTATACACTAACTATGAATTATAGTATTAAGGTGTAAGACCATTTAGGATACAAGGAATAGGATTAAAAATTTAGGATATAAGATTTAAAATATGGTATAAATATAATATTAGGGTACATGTAGGATATTTTTAATTAATTTTTGTAGAGAATATGTATTATATACATTAAAAAACACCAAACTCCAAACTAAACCCCAAAATCCCAAACCCCATATAACATTTAAACAATTTCGAATTCAAAAAGTTTTATTATTTTTATTTTTATTTCTTTTTACACTCTCTCCCAATCTCTCACTCTCCTTTTACTACTTTTCCACGCATGTTACATTGTTACCTTCCCCTACCCCCTTCTCATTTTTTTTTTGGGGAAATTTTATTAAATATATTGTTTTAATACCCAGATCTCTTTTTTAACTCCTCTCCCAAATTAAACTTTTTTGACTCTTTACCCTATTTTGCATAAAAATGCCCCTGATAAGTAAAAGGTGGCTTTGTGCCTTCTCTTTCTCTCATTCATCTATGCCAATGGTCATGAGTGCTGCCAGACTCATAGACCATCCTCAATTCATCGCCATTAAGCCTCTTCTTTTCCCATGCCCTCATAGTCATCGACCTCTGTCATTCTCATTTTGTTTTTTGTTAGAACCTAGAACCAAAATAAACAAAAGAAGCTGAGAAAGTTGTTGGTATCTATCTCGACAATTATGGCGGCTAAGACATCGAGTGCGACTCCGCTGAGCCGCTCTGCTCCTCCTTGTTCACCTCTTGCCTTCTTCAATCAGACATTCTCTGGACGGCTTGGGATCTAAGCGGCCACTAAGTTTTGACAACTCTGAAGCTTTGATCGGGTCGTCGGGTTCATCATCTACCATCGATTTTCTCACATTGTGTAATCGTCTCAAGGTATATAGCAATTATATTTCTATTTTATGTGTTTGGTTACTAAGAAAATTAAGTAATAGAAAATAAAAACTTTTTTGTAGAATTTTTTTTTTATTTTATTTTATGTTCTTAGGTTCTATAAAGGTTGAAATTTTTTGTGGCAGTCTGAGATAAATATCCACTATCAATATTAGGTGGATAACCAATGAGAAGAAATCATAGATGTTTATTTCATTTTGAATTTTCTTAGTCCAAAGCTTAAGTGGATGTTGGTATTGAACTGCAGTTGTTGGGTATTTAGTTTATGAATTTCATTTATGAAGCAGTTTGTTTTCACTGAATTGTGAAAATCAATTGTGGTCATAGTAATGCTTAGGTAATGATTTCTATAACCAAATTGGCTGCCCTAACTTTTTAAAATCATTATTGAATCAAATTGGAGGAATTGAATTGGATTATGAAGGATATGACTTAGGGTCTAGTTTTAAAACTATGATCTGTATTCATAATAAAATAAAAAATGCTTTACATGAGGTTATAATAGTGCTACAAAATACCCTATTAGATATCAGTCGTGGATTCATATCTAATAGGTTAAAAATTTGATATATCCAATGACGTTATATAATGTACCCCTTTTAGATATCAGTTGTCTGATTGATATCTAAATATTTTTATATACCTTTTTGTTTTCTAAATCTGATGTCTTAAAGATAGAATAGATATCATATTTTTATCATTTTCGATATCCACAATATTAGAGCATAATAATTCTATTACTTTTTACATCATATTTGACACTAATATTGACATATTAATCATGTATCAATATCAATATAACCTATGTAGAAATAATTGTTTTGAGCTAAAATATTGATATATAACCTAGGTATAAATATAAGGTTTGAGGCAAGGAGTTAAATTTCCGTATCCGCGGAAATTTTGATGGAAATTTCGACAGAAATTTCGACCAAATTTCGATTTCGCTAGAGTTTAGACAAAAACGACGGAAATTGCTATCAAACAATAGAAATTTTGAATAAAACTTTAGCATATGCTTATTGAATATATTATCTACAATATTTATAAAAAAAAAATTAAAGAAACCAAACTATATTTTAAGTTTTATATGATAAAAGGTAAATATAATGCACGTTGGAGACAAATTCTATTAAATAAAATTAATATAATGTATAAATGAAATTAGTATATTCTTTATTACTTTATAATCTATACACTAAACCCTATATACCATATAATTTATATTTTATATTCTTTAAAATATAATATAGAATATTAAGATTTAGGTATTTTAGGGTATTTATTATTATTATTTTTATATAAAAATGCATTATAAATTTATGATTTAGGATTTAGAATTTAAAAATAACTAAACGAAATTCCAAAACCAAAAAGCCAAAATAATTCTCAAACGAAACCCCAAAGCCAAATGGCCAAATAAAACTGCAAACCCTTAATTTTTTTTTTCCAGTTGTCTGAAAACCTCAAACCTAAACCCTTCTTCTTTCTTTTTATTTTTTTTCTCTTTTTTCTTCTTTCCTTCCTTTTTTTTTTTTTTCTTTTTTCTTCTTTCCCTCCCATCTTCCACATGCCTCTCTCATTTTCTTTTTTTCTTTACTTTCCCTTCCTTTTGCGGCACCTTTCCCACCTCCCTGCCTCACTTTTTGTTTTTTGTTTTTCCCTCCCTTCCTTTCTTCCCCTCTTCCTCCTTCCTTTCTTTTCCCATCTTCTCCAGAAATCTCCCACATGACCTGCCTCTTTCTTTTTTTTTTCCCCCTCCTTTCTTCCCATCCCCAGATCACACTTCCCCCATGCTGAGATCCCCAGATCTCTTTTCTCTCCTGTCCCCACCCTCCTCTTCATCTCATCTTTCATCTCTCTCAATCTCCCAGCCCCTGCCCCCTAAACCCACCAACAAGTGAAAATCCAACCTCAATCTCTTCTCCACGTTAAACCCAGTCCATATCTATCCAAATTTTGGATTTTTCCAAAATTTCCGCGAGATGTCCAAAATTTAAACAAAAAATACATGAAATAGTGATTTCGTTTTGACACCCTCCAAAAACGAAAATTTCGCCCAAATTTTGGCAAAATTTTCAAAATTTAACTCCTTAAAATAAGATATATAACCTATGTAGAAATATAAGGTTTGCGGTAGAATAGGATATATAGCCTAAATATAAATATCAGATTTGAAGTAGAATATGATATATAACCTAAGTATAAATATCAATTTTGTGATAGAATAAGATATATAATCTAGATACAAATATTAGGTCTAAGTTGTAATCTGATATCTAGACATTGTTTATATATCACGTCTAACATAAAATCCGATACCAAACTTTATAACAATATTAGTGTTTAGACCAAAACTGATATTGTTTATTTTTTCGGTTTCACAAAAGGGAAATCAAATCTACGTTATATTTTAGGTTTTTTCAATTGTATATAAATTTGCATCTGTAAATTGAAATGGCTAGAAATTTGTGCAACCATAAAATCTTCCATTCTCATTCTATATATTCCAATCACCAATAACAATATACAAATTCGCCAACAAAAGTTTCTATGATAATATCCAACAAAAGAACATTTTTATTGTTTTGTAGAGGTCTAAACATAACCATCGGCCTAATAACTAAAACAATATTGCCTAAACCAATATGTAAAGACCTTTACAAAACCGAAACAAGTCGTAATGTACCAAAAGCTGCCCACATGTACAAAATATTGGCATGGCAGCACCTATATTAATTTGCAAATTAGCACCTCTAGCTAGTTCTGATTAACTTTTGCCATCCTTTACAAAATATTGGCATGGCAACACCTATATATAATTTGCAAATTAGCACGTCTCTAGCTAGTTCTGATTAACTTTTGCCATCCTTTACAGAATATTGGCATATATGATGGCATATATTCTAATTAAAATCACCAAATCTTCAATCTTCTTCCATGATTTGCAAAATATGAGCATGCACGACAGCAAATTCTTTCCACAACCTTTTCAAGTAGTTTGCCCCGACTCTAAAGTCAAGAAAAGTAACAAGGTTCTTGTTAAAGTGCACAAGCACACACTAGGTCGCACACAAGTCCAAAGTTAAAGTCTCATTGAGCAACAATGCTTATCTAGCATGCAAAGGCAATCCCAAGTATGAATGAAAAAGTATAAGGCCTCAAAAAGTTTTTTATGGGGTTCAAGAGATACTCAAAAGATTATAAATCAGGTTTGAAACCAAAGAAAGTTATTGAAAAAGAAGAAAGGTTTGCTAAATGACTGACAGTCAAGGCATAGACTCACAGAACCAGGATACATCCTCTGATTTTTTGAAAAATAACCATAGGTCCGATTGTTCTGAAAATTGGTGGAATTATTATTGACATATAGAGGTTTACTCACAAAAAGCATCCAGTGTTTTGGGGCTGTGGATCAATACAGTTTAATTATTCAATCAAGCCTAGGATTTGGGAGCAATGCTCATCCTCCAAATCCAAAGGTTGAGTGAATGAGATCCTACAACCTCAAACCAAATGATCTCATACACGAATAACAACCTTATATAATCCATCATCATCCCAAAAATCTCAGTTTAGGTTAGAATCACAAAGCACACAAGAATAGGCTAGAAAACATGGACATGCAAAAAAGAATAATTGCTGTCAGGTTACTGGTTTTCAGAGTCAACTTAGAAAATACATAACAAATGCATCCAAGGTTGAATTGAAGTGATTTTGGTCTTGAAATAACCATTAGGATGTCTAGTTTAAGCCTACCAAAAATCAGATCAAAATCCTTTGTCAAATGGTACGGTTTTCAAAAAGAGTGCAGCGGGGTCCGAGTTCACCAAAATCAAGAAAAATGGGATTTTTTGTGTAAGGACTTGAAATCAGGGATTTCCTTGCCAATGCAAAACATACATACATGCTCAATGCAACAACTCTAGAGTTTATACAGAGTTTTACAACTTAGTTTAGGTGTTCTTACCCAAGGTGCAACTCGGCTTTGAAGAAATCCCAAGGATTCTCCTGCATGCAAGCTTAAGAAAGTGTTCTTCCCTCAAACTTCTAGTGACTGTCACAAAGAGACTAGGTAACAAGAAATTTAGGGGCTACACAACAAACATAGAGGCTAAGGGCTCCGAAAAGATTACATTTAACTAGAAGTGAGCTAACCCGAGAAAAAGGTGAAGGCCTTTCTCCCAAAAACTCTAAATCTGACCCTGCATGTCACACAATCAACCTGCATGTCACAATCAGCCAATGAACAGAGGTTACCAACATTGGTGAAGGTGAAAGAACAAAGAAAAGGGGAAGGTTGGCTTCGGGTCTTACCAAGACTCAATCTTCAATCTTTCCTTGTCATGAGCCCCTCAAATTCTTGAAACCAACCATTAACCTGTCAAGTATATCATATAAGAAAATAAAAAATAATAATAACCATAATGCAGCTATGAACTTATTTGCTCTAAAGATCATTTCTTGTCACTAACACTTCCTGTACCCTTAAGCTTTTCATTCACACCATCTTCCTGGTGATCCATCTTACCTTCAAGGTTCTCACTTGATCTTGAATCCATTAATGACAATCAATGCTGAACAACCAAAAATAAAATTCCAACCACCAAAGAGTAATTAATGGAAACAACAAAGAGGTTACCAATATCTCTAGATGTAATTACAGACAAAATTGACCCATGAAATCTGCACCTCATCAACTTCAGTTTCCCATGTGTTGTGCTGCCTCATATATAACACACCTACATAAGATGTAATTCAATAAATTAAGTCGTGATGTGCCTTGAGATGGCCATCTCCTGTCCCCCGCCGGTGGGGAACCCGTGCCATCCTTACTTCTAAAATCTCAGTAAGTAAACTACCTCACGCACAAGACATAACACTAGGCTCTACACATTTACAGAGCTAACTCCTGTCTTAAAGTAATAGAGAGATTTTTTCTAGTTAGACTTGTTGTTGAAAAAGAGAAGCAAAATGTGAGAATTAATCTTTTCCAAAGACAAGAATAAAGTAGGAATTACCCAACATTGAAACACAAAGGTTTATAGTCATATATTGAAACATATTAAACCCAACATGAAATTCCTCTTCTTATGTAATTATGTAATTACTCTGTGAACAATATGAAGTAGAAACTTACTATTTGTGGATTTCCATGCTTCTCTAATGTCCTGACTCTAGAGAACCATGAGTCACACCTTCAGATGAGGAAAAGGATGGACTTGGCCTAAATAAATGTTCAAAGAAGTAGACTTAGTCCAAACACACACAGAAAGAAGGGCAGTCATCTCCAAACAAGAAATGTACAAAGCAACATAATCACTACAAAATGTGACTCTAAAAATGGACTTCTGAGTGATCCATGCTTGTAAGATTATAGGTAAAATTTAGTTAGAATTCATTCAACAGACCTGCGCTCTAAAATTGCAGACAAAGTCAAAACACCACACCAAGTTCACTCACTTGTTCCTAATTTTCATTTTTTGAGAAGCAGAAAATTAAGGCAAGAAAGCCCTCTCCTATTGAAATGCGATTTGTAATTATTAATTACTCAACCTCGAGTAATATGAACTGCCAATAAACAAAGTGCACAACCAATATGCACGGTAGAAAAACAAGCATATATATATATGTGGAAGCCAAAAAACTGTCAGCAATGCAAAATATAGATAGGCATTATATTAACAATATAGAGTCCGATCAGGCAATGGGACTTTAGCCAGAGATTTTCAAAAGAAGAAAAAAATAACAAGTAATTAAAATAAAAGTTATATAAGTGGGGAAATTCTTATCTTGGTTTTGGATGCAATGGCCTTGCAGAAACTGAGAACCACCTCTAACTGAAAATTGCCACCCTCAAACATTGACCAAGGAAATTAATTAAGTCTTTGTTAGTCAATGCTAAGAAGGACCAAAAGAAACCCAATGGACATACACTGGGCAACTACGATAATAGATAACCTACACAAACACCACTCTCAACTATCCTGCATGTTATTCAATATTCTTTAACAAAACGTGCGTATACTTGTTCCTCGATCTAGGAAACGAATTGTGCGTCAACTTTTGAAAACAACAACTCTAAAACATGATAACCTCCACACCCTATATTCATACCAATGAACAAAGCCATACCCACTGCTACCAACGAAATGAATTGGGGAAAAAAACTAATAAACTTACTTACCATGGACAGGAATTGGGGATTTGGGGTCGAGGGTTCGGAGAGAGGGAGAGAGCCCATTAGGGAGACCTCGGCGACAATGAGTGCGACTGCTACGGCGAGTTTGCCGGGGAGATTCTGAGACAGAGGGACGCGGCGAGTGGGGAGGCGACGACAAGTGAACTGAAGAGATTCCGAGACAGAGGGAGAGATGGAAAGTGAGGAGGCGACGGTGAGTGCTTTTGCCTGAGGCTGAGAGTCAGAGACTCACTAGACAGAGAAATTTTGAGATGGAGAGTGGTGTAGACTGAATGAATGAAAAGGGACTTTTTTTTTTTTTTNTTTTTTTTTTTTTTTTTTTTTTTTTGGTTAAGTCAAACGTGAGGGCTAAAAACTTTGTGTCGAAACAAAAACTTAAATTTTGGTTATTTAGAAATTTTCGATGAAAGTTTTGACAGAAATTTTGATAGAAATTTTGAGAAATTTTAATTTTACCAGGGTTTTGACATAAATAATAGAAATTGTTATTAAAAT
>QANT01004155.1:0-18154 GCA_003254885.1 Purshia tridentata | reverse complement strand
AAGATATATTTCCAAGTAAAATTTTAATAAAATCTTATAATATATTAAACCTCAAGTAAGATTAATTTTCAAAATATATTTAATATTGACATTATATTAAAGGTCTCATTAAAATATAAATAATGATATAATTTTTATAAATATATAAATAATAAATTATGAATGAATCGCCAATTAATCACAATTTGACTTAGTTTAATTAGGTACAACAATAGGCCACGCAGCACCACTATAGGTTTACATATGACTATCACTCTATTCAGACCACTTATATATAGCTATCGATATCATACACCACGGTAGAAGGCCTAAGTTTGATGTGAGAATGCATGGTTTTACTGTCAACATTCAATCTAATCAGGATGGCCATAAGCTGAAGCGTAGCTGCTTACTTTATCAAGATGGCGAATATTAGCTCTCTTGCAATGTGCTCGTTACACGGTAACCCCTTTAGATTCAGGTGAGGTTGAATATTTTTTTTTATGGGACTTATCAAGACATTTTATGAGCATGACTATATGGACACTCGATCTCCTCAAGTACTTGTGCTACAAAATCAAGCTCTGATGCGATAGTCAGCCAATTATAAGGGTACAAGCAATCCAAATAATCATGCAAATAAATTTCAGTAGCTTAATTGGAAGACATACAAGAAATACATACATAGTTGAATTAGAAACTTGGATGGCGTTTAGACCCCGTCATGTAGTTAGTTTGTTTTTCTTTGTATTTTCGGCTTCTGGCCCATTTAAACTATGACAAAAGACACAGAAGATAACAATATATTTCTCTCTCAGAGAATACCTCTCCTACCATATTCTATCATGTTCAACAATATATACAGTACAACCAATCCAACCTCTTCTTGTCCCTAAGAATAAAACATGCTTCTTGTGGGGCTTCTCTTTTTTTTGACTTGATCAGTTGCTCCTCTGTCATGGCCTTTCTTCCCTGAAAATTACATTGAAAAGAAAAAGATATGTAGGTTATAAGGCAGACAAATTAAATCACATTTTCACAAATCAACAAATTTACCTGGTGACAAGAGGCAAATTTTCATCTTCTTTGGTGCGGAAAAAGACAACTTCGAAAAAAGTTCAACTTGTTAATCAACGAAAAAACACACATCACCAACTTCCAAATTATTGTCCCTTGCAAACGCCAACCAACCAGCCTTGAATAGGGCTCTTGATTTTTCATTTTTGAAATTAACAGACCATCTTCTTGTTCCATTTGAAACCCCAAGGATGACATTACCAGCAGAAAGCTTAAGATACCTCTTGGCAAACTCTCGTGGGAAATGCTAATAGGGAAGGGAAAGTAGTGGAAAGACAGTAAGTAACTTTATGAAGAGAATATCAAAGTATCAAGCTTGTGTATTACCAAATAACAAGGTTGTCTAAACAGAAAGCTTACCAGAAAACTTTGTTTTATATAGGAAGGCTGCATGACAACCATGAAATAAGGGTTTTCAGATTGGAAAACAATAGCTACTCTCTCAAGAGCTATAGCTTTCTCACTCATAGTCAATGTATGCATCCTCCTTGGAGTGCTAGACAAACCTCCATCATCTTCGATAGGTATGGGCAAATCATCTTCGGTTTGTATGGGCAAATCATCTTCAATTTGTATGAGTAAACGTAGATCAGCTTCACCTGTTAAAGATTTTCTATAGCATATTACTAGAACAATAATTAACACTGAAAGTTTTTAATTGTACGGAGCATAGAGTCACAAATCAAATATTTACCTGGCAACAAGGAGTGATTTTCAGCTTCAATGTTGCGGAAAAAGACTACTTCAAATAAAAATTTTATCTTGTTAATCAAACTAAAAACACACACATCACCATCATTCAAATTATTGTCCCTTACAAATGCCAACCAACCAGACAAGAATAGGGCTCTGGATTTTTCCGTTTTGAATTCAACAGACCATGTTCTTGTTCCATTTGACACCCCAAGAATGACATTACCAGCAGGCTGCTTAAGATGACTCTTGGCAAACTTGTGTGGGAAACTCTAAAAAATAATGGAAAGCAGGGGAAAGACAATAAGTAATTTTTGAAGAGAGAATATTTGTTAGTCTGCTTTGAAAGAGACAGTATCATGCTTGCTTAATACCAAATAATAGGGTTTTCTATATAGAAATCTTACCAAAAAATCTTCTTGGATATAGGAGGGCAGCATGACAACCTTGAATTCAGGGTTTTCAGATTGGAAAGCAATAGCTCTGTTCTCAAGAGCTATAGCTTTTTCACATTTATTCAATGTAAGCATCCCCCCAAGAACTTCATGTCTTCCATTTTGGAACCTTCGCCTGCTAGACGAGCCTCCACCATCTTCTTCTTGTGTGAGTAAATCATCTTGACCTGTTAAAGATTATAATAGGATATTTGCAAGAACAGTAAAATTAACACTGCATCTTATTAGTTGTTTGGGTAAAAAAAAANATATTTGCAAGAACAGTAAAATTAACACTGCATCTTATTAGTTGTTTGGGAAAAAAAAAAAAAGGTAAAAAGTTGAATAGATATTCATACTTTCCATTTCTGATTCAAGATGTGGAACCCCATTTTGTAAGTTGATGGTGAGCTCTGCTTTACTAATTGAACTAGTTCTCCTTTTTTTTTGAGGCAAAGGACATGGTATTGGTGGAAAATTCTCCAAGAGTTCAACAGAAGCGTCATCCAATGGAGATTTCTCTCTTGTTTTTGGGGATGGTGGAAAGTCCTCCCAGATTTCAACAGAGGCATCATCTAACTGCGTACTCATGCAATCATGCTCAAAATTATCATATATACTGCTCTTGGGTTCATCCAGATCATCTATCTCCAAATTTTTTGGTCCATTCAAGAAACATGATATCACTTTAGCTCTCATTTTTGTCATGGCTCCGTCCTCAAACTAGTTGTCCATCACCCAGCCTTCCGATACATGCTCCATAAAATACATTACCGCCACACCACAATCCAATCTATTAATGAACCCATACACATAAGTGATGATGATCAATATTACACCATCAGAAACTGGCAAACCAAACACAAAAATATCTGGAGAAAAAAAATACTTACGATGTTTCATGTTGTTGTGGACAAACTGGACTTGGTACTAATGGGTATTTAACTTCTGCATTCTTTAAAAACTGAAATGCATCTTTCTCATCATCTCTAAGAGGAACACTCATACTGAATGGATTGCCATGCCCCACAAACTCTCGTATCACCATTCTAGTTGCCAGTACTTGTTCTGCAATTGCTTTGTTGCATTTCATGAAATCTGACAATTCCTTATGCTGCATTCATGTATGCCACAATTCAATATTTTAGTCCATACAAAATTCATGTAGACCAATAGGTTGGGTACTATCCTTACCAGCTTTTTTGCCTCCACAAAGCATGGATCCCGTTTAGCGCCTCCTCTTCGTAACAATGGATTGTAATGATGCCATGTTCCCTCCCCCGTCTTAAGTATCAGTAGTGTGAAGTGATATTGATGCTTGTGTGCCAATGGGAAAAAGATCAAATCAGCTCGTCCAAGGTTCTTAAGAAGTTTGTCATACAACATGTGTCTCAGTTGATCATACTTCCCAGTTTTGATAAAATCCTGCATACGAATACGACATGATTCAGGTAATATTTTAAGTTGACTTCTTAACACTAAAAAATTATCAAATAATATAGCTTACTAATCTAACAAGGTATTTTTATACTGTAACTGCAGTGTATGTTCTTACCCAACAATAAGAGGGCATAAAGTGTGATAGTGTTTGCCTTTCATCGTGTGCTGCTTGCTTTCTACCCAAAATAGTTGCAAATGCATCAATGACCTGCAAAAAAAATGCACAAATGAATAATTAATCCATCTATTTTTTCAAAAAATCACAATAATTAAAAATAATATAAAAAGAAAAACAACAATTCAGGCAGTAGTTCAGGCAGTAGTTACACTTACATTAGAACGCACTGCTGAGTCTTGCAGTAAGGATACAATATCCCTTTTGTATACCGCAGTTATCTCACACTCCCACAGCAGTACGCTACATAGGACAAGTAACATCACAAGAATTAGTCATGGTTAGAACTAAACTTTGATATACAAATGATTAGCAAACTGCCAGCAGTGTTCTAGGTGAAATGCAAATACGTTTGTTTTACAGAATCAATTCCGTTTACTGTTTAGTCACAATAAAAAGAAATACCAACTATGATGTCAGTGCAATATAGAATGAAGTTGTTGGTACTTACCCATTTCCTGTTTTTTGGAGATACTCTCCAAGCAAATTGTATCCATCTTTATTAGCATCTTGCATGTATTTCCCAACTTTGGTTTTGGATAAGTTGATTGGGCAATCCTCAGTCAACAGTGCACCCATCTCATTGTAATCATCAACATCGATCACATCAGCTACATCATGATTGCTTGTGTCGGCCTTAACAGCTCCAGATTTATTGCGACATCTTAGTCTTGTCATTTTTGGATTGATTGCTTCAAATTCGAGGTAATTGTTAGTTTCATTTTTCTTGTGCCCTTGTACATTCCCCCTCTTTGAAACTCTCCTTTTAATAAGCGGCTCGCACTGGGAGTCCTCTAGGTTCTTCCTCCTCTTTGTAATTGCAGCTATGCAATTTCCATTCTTGATCACATTGATCTCTTGGATTAGCTGCATTTAGTAACTTCCTCAAATTAAGATGTGCATGTAAATGTAATTATGTAGCATATAGATTAAGCACGCATGTGGATAACATGTTGTGCAGCGACCAAGACAAAGAAATGTAGATGCAATTAAATTGAAATTCAGTTTAATACATTTATCTAATACATGTACCGTATATGCCACTGCCAAAACAAAGCCTCAAACTTTCACGAAAAAATAAAACACAAGCAGAGGCAAATGCAGGAAATCAACACAACACAACCCACCCTTACTCCTATACCAGTAAAGTTTGGATTACCAAAATGGTAGCTACGTAAGTTCAAATACGATTGCCAAAACCAAACCAACAAACTGATCAGAAATACTTGAAGCATAAATTTTTAACAAAGCTATTATGGTTCAGAGAGATCTGTGCTAGCTAGGGCGTCTTTATTTAACATGATAATGATCCACCCACCAGAATATATAATATGCAATACAGTAAAAATGAATTCACATTTCACATCATGCAGTCATGTACATATGTGAGACAAATCATCAGCTTTCTTAGATATTTTGCCTTTTTGAGTTTGAGTTACCACTCTCAAAAAACAAGGAAAAATGTATAACAAAATTTCAAATATTCGAAAAGAGATAAAGAATATTAGGCCAAAACAAGGTTTTTGTTCTTTTTGGGAGCTTAAAAACGTGAAAAGAAGGCAACTTTCAAATTTCTCTTCTTTTTTATTTTTTTCTCTTTTTAGATTAGAAATGTGAACATGGTGGTAAAGGTTTCAGCTTTACAAACTGAAAGAAGAAGAGAAACAAAATGACACAAAGGTTTGAACTTAGAAGCTGAAAGAAGATGAGAAAGGTGAAGCAAAGGTTTAAACTTACAAGCTTCCCTTCTCGAAGAGCCCCTTCGTCAGGAAATTCGGGGGTCGAAGAACCCATCTGAGTTGAGTGGACTGTGACTTTGGTGGGTGGATGTGTAGTCTCTAGAGATGATATGGGAGGCTTTCTCTGGCTGTGAAGGCTGACACTGATGGAATGCAAAGGTCTTAGTTCAAGGGAGAGGATGTGAGAATTTTGCTCAGACTGAAAGCTGACAGTTTGATTTCAACCATGTTAATAAGACAGAGCTTTGGTCTTGGAAGTTATTGTTTTTGGGGTTTAATTTTGGGATACAAATCATCTGCTTGTTTCTAAAAGGTACTTCCTTTTTGGCTTGTGTTGGGTTTGAATGGGGTGGAGGGAGAGGGAGGTGTTTACCATTTTCCTATTTCAGAAACTCCAACCTAACCAAGGTTAAAAGTGTGAAATATTATTAAATCGAAATTATTAAAATTTTGTTAAAAGTTTTCATTGTTTTAGTCTAAATTTTCATCAAAATCAAAATTCTTCAAAATTTCCTTTGAAATTTCTAAATTTTTTAACCCTTGAAACTTTGTCGAAATCTGAAATTTAATACCTTCTCCAACATGCTTTCAACTAGGGGTGAAATTTTTTATCCAAAAAACCAAATTGATCAGTTCAGTTATTTAATTGAAATTTCAATATTGGTAGTACAACCAAACCGAATCAATGGTTTTTAGCTTCAAAACAGTTGTTACTTTTTCAAACGAACGGTTACCAATACGGAATCGAGAGCTCGCCTATGGTTAATGCTCTCCTGACAATACTCACAAATATCAACTTCTTGTACTTATCAAACACAAAGGCCAAGTTAAAAGCTTATGAAGGTGGTCACCTTCATACATAAAAAATCATCGATCTTGAACGCCACATACCTCCGTGGCTCAATGGCCGTCATGCTTTCAATTCTCCAACACTCTTCTTGCGTCGTCTACCTCGTCTTCGATCGCGTCCTTGTCGATAACATCTCCAAGCTCGTTGCCATCGACTGAAATGATAGAAGGAGGAAGGATAAGCTAGAGGAATAAGAAGGTACGATAGGCTCATCACTGACTGAAATCGACCGATACTGATTCGATCAGTAAAAATTTCGAAAATGCCTATTTTGACGGTCGTCAGTTAGTTTTTGGATTGGGCATATCGGTTCGGTTATCAAACGCAACCCAACCCTAGTTGCAGCCATTGATAAAATGGATTGTCTAGATTAAAAATTAATGAGAATAAAAAATAACATAATAAATTAATATGAAAGACTAATTATGAGAAACGATTTTATAAGAACTCTTAAATTTAATTAAATGACACATTTTTATTCATTCATACTTATTATATTACTCAATAACTTGTTTTAAATTGCTAGTCCTTTAAAAGAGAACCCCTTAAATTATAATACTTAGGAAAAAAAAATCAAGTTTTTTTGTATGGCCGGTCACCAATTCTCCGACGAAGAAAAGTCACCGTTGAAGCACTTCAAAAGTCTTTAAGATATTTTGTCAATCGTCACCAGTTTTATGCAAGAACAAATTAAGCTAGAAAATTGTCCGCATAAGATTGATGAAGTTATGATGTTTTTTAAATCTACATTGTTATATATCTAATGAAGAGTCACAGCCTAAATTAGTCAGAACTCACAAGACTCGATCATAACCCAATGCTTGATTTTAATTTTTCTTTTAAGTATTGATTTAATGTTACTTCATACTTTCACCTTATGGGGCTGATCGAAGACATTGTATAAGGAGATTCAATCTCCTCAAGCACTCGTTATACAAAATCAAGCTCTGAGATCAGCTAGTCATTCAAATAAATTTCAGTACCATAATTGTGAGGGTAGATTGAATATTTATCTCCAAAGCACTGACATCAAAAAACTTTGGATTGCTTAAACAAGCATAGCAAAAGTTAAGGGTATAAAATGAGATGCCTAACCATAGTCACTCAGAGTCTAATTGAGTTAACCATAGTCAGTAGTACAGCTGGACCTGAGTGACAAAAGCATAGACATGAAATATAGACTTGGTGCTTTCAGTCATAACCCAAGATCATAGTCAGCCAATAAGGGAGACTAGCAGTCCAACTTGTACATTGAGAAGAGCCAATAAATATGTACATATGGAAATAATTTGGGTGGCTTAACTGGAAAGACACTAAAAATATGTACATGCATAGTTGAATTAATACCTTGCAAAGTTGCGATGGTGGTTTATAATAAATAATAAGAGACTAAGTACCCCTGAATGTCACGAGGGATAACACATAAGAGAAAAGATATATATAATCTCCTTAATCAAAGTTTAAAAGGTTTAACATTGACAGATTTGCGATTACTTTCTAGTTCTTTGATGTTAACTAGCTAGTGTGACACCAAAATTACTGCAAACTGGGAATGATATAATTACAATAGCAAAACCTAATAATTGAGCTCAACAGTCAACGTACACACCCCCTTAAATGACATTACTTTGCGCTTAATCAACCTTGAAAATGTGAACTTCCATTACAATGTCATTTCTCTTGATGAGCTCAAATATGCAAACATCTCCTCCTCTCAAGCAATTTTCCGTTGCAAATGCCCGCCAGCCAGATGAAAATTTTGCTGATGACTTGACACTATAACCGATCAAAGTCACAGGCCAGAATCTATGTCCGACCTGAAGTGTGACCATTTGTTTCGGCTGTTTGATGAAACTCCTGGCAAAACTATTTGGTACATGCTGCATAAGATAGATATACATACATATATATAAGTAGTTAGCTTGCATTTGCCTTTTGGTATTTATGTATGAAGCAAAGTTGCATATTTTGTTATCAGTGACCCTACCAACAGATTGGAGATTGACCTCAGAGTGACTCTGAAGAATGGATTCTTTGAGACAAAGTTGTTGGCAGTTTCAATAACCCTCAAAGACGAAGAAGGCCTTTGGCTTTGAGTGACCTGCCCACCAATCTTTGACATTTTTGGTTTGCCTGCAGTGAGACCAATACAAAATAAATCAGATTTTGGTTTTAATTTTGGGAATTTCTCATTTTCTTGGACTTACCAATTTCAAGAGAGCAATACAAGTCAATTTCACATTTCATTGTGCAGTCAGATTCAACTTTATTCCCAGAAAAGAAAATACAAAATATTTGTAATGCAGACCTAATGGAGCACAAATGCACAGATCAACAGATTTACCAGGCGACAAGGGGAGATTTGCAACTTCCGTGGTGCGAAAAAAGACAACTTCCAATAATGGATTAATCTTGTTCATCAAAGTAAAAACACACACATCACCAACTTTCAAATTGTTGTCCCTCACAAATGCCGACCAACCAGTCCGAAATCGGCGCAATGGATGTTTACACGTGAAATTAACAGACCAAGTACTTCTCCCGTCCAAAACCTGAAGGATTCTGTTACCGGGCTGAATGTTTAGATGTCTCTTCGCAAACTCAGAAGGCACAGTCTAAAACAAAAGATAGAGAATACGAATATATGATTTTACTCTTTGAGAGAGAAGAAAAAACTTTGCTTTGTTTAATCCTTTTTCACACTGACATCTACAAATACAAGTTAGCAGATTTAATCATGGCAGCAAGTTATTGTATAGAAAGCTTACCAAATATCCACAATAGATATAAGAGGGCTGCATGACAACCTTGAAAAAAGGGTTCTCAGATTTGAAGGCATTAGCTCTCTGAAGAGCTATAGCTTTTTCACTTGTAGTCAATGGATGCATCCTCTCAAGAACCTTAGGTGTTCCTTTTGGGAACCTTTGCGGGGTAGACGAGCCTCCACCATCCTTTTTGTTGGGCAAATCATCTTCCCCTGCTAAAAATTATAGTAGGATATTACAAGAACAGTAATTAACACTGCATCTCATTAATTCTTTTGGTAGAGAACACAATATTGTAAAAGATTAAAACTAACTATATTTTCCGTACTTTTCATTTCCACTTCAAGATTTGGAACCCCATTTTGCAGGTTGATGGTTCTCTGCGCTATACTATTTGAACTTGTTCTGTTTTTCTTTTGAGGCCGAGGACATGGTAATGGAGACTTCTGCCTAGTTTTTGGGGAGCATGGTGAAAAGTCCTCCAAAATTTCAACAGAAACATCATCTTCAGCTGCTTCCGTCTCCGACAATATTGTTTGTTCCCCATCAATGTCTGCAGATCCATCGCAACTGACGGAAGTGATCGTCGGATAATCAATCTCAGTGGTACTTCTATCAAATATGCAAACATGAAATTTGGAATTCCCTTCATATCCAAAAACCAGCACGTGGCCATAGTCTAGAGAGTAATACTCAGAGAAATCTGTCCAACCCTTCTCAAACCAAACTGCCCCATCGCATTTTTTCAGTTCTACTTGCCATTTGCAACCACTTGGAAGCTTAAGGTGTACTGGGGTTGATAGATCTTCTCCATATTTCTTCACAAATTTCTTTGGAATTCTCTGCACAACAGAACATGTCAAGCAAAACTCAAAGAACAATTTCTCATCTTTTATTTTGGGCAAGAAATGAATTATCTCTACGATAGCATAACATTGAAATATAAAGAAAGTTAAAGAGTAAACTCTAGTAGTTCAACTTCAAGCTATTAGCTAGAAAGACTGCAGCCCAAAAATCTTGAAACCAACCCCATGATGAGTATGCAGCAAGCAATCTTCGCTAGCTGTAGAGAGAGAGAGAGAGAGAGAGGTACTTACAAGTTTGCTATATCTTGAAGTGTCCCCCGCAATAATCTTGAAAAAATGGGGAGTGGTAGCAGAAAACGTTGGCGGAGCATCAATATCCATTGTTGAAAGGTTTCAAAGCTTTTTGAAGATTAATAGTTCATGGAAGAATAGAGGCCAAGTTCTTGGAAGAATAGAGGCTATAGAGCTGTAGATTTTTGAACAGTTTCAAAGTTCTTATTTGTATTCTTTACTGTGTCGGTGAAATCTTATGCAGTCTTTATGATTGCTACCAACTGAAGAGTCACTGCTCTTAATGCTTTGCTAGAACTATAAGTAAGCATATTAATCAAGACGAGGAATGCGGGTAAAACCCGCGTCCACGTGGCAACAGAATGTTAAAAAGTACATTTCCTTTGCACCCCATTTAACAATATCTCTCTTGTCTTTACCTTTTTACCCCTCACATAGCTAGTCATACCTGTTTCCTGTATATTTCTTCTCCCTCTCACATAACACTTCTCTGCCTTCAGCCAATAAAAACATCTCTCCGCCTTAGCAGTCTCACATACTCGAAAAAACTAAAATGGAAACCGAACCTACCTCTCAAAAATAAATCTGGAGCCTTCTTAATATTCAAGAAATCTGTAATACCCATATAAAAATATAAGTAGCAGCCTAACCCAAAATAAAAAATTTGGTTTTCGCAAGAGAACCTAAGATCAAATCCAATAACGATAGATTGAACTGACATTCATCTACAACAGCTTCCATTACTGCTTCCTCTTCAACCTTCACTATCCAAAATGAACATCAACTCAAAAGCTCATTACCTCAAGAAAGAAAGTCTTGAAATTATCCAAGCCAATTTTCAATGAAAATGGGTGCATTTGAAGCTGGGTTTAAGGGTCTTCTTTGAAATTATTTAGCACACATGAATATCAAATAAATTAGAAATTCCTTTGCACCAAAAATAAAATTAGAAATCTCTGAAACCCAGCTTCTTTAAATTCCTGAATTTTTACCGAGAATAAAATATACAACTATGAAAAATCAGCATTTGAAGAGATGAAAAAAATGAATAGACAGTATGAACGAGAATGAAGAGGAGAGCTGATGTTTGATTGTTTATCTGTTTTTCTTGTTGATTGATTCTACTTGCATAGAGCAATGGAAAAGAAGGTATGACGAGAAACACTTTCTTAATTTTTTTAAGAAACTAAAAACAAAAGGGTAAAAGAGAAAAATAAAAAGCTTTAATTTAGCTCAGCTTTTTAGAATTTAGTATTTAGATATCTGAGCCTTTACAAAGAACGTTTACTCAGTTTTAAGCTTCATAAACACTAAAACGTGCTAGCGAGTTTTGATGTCACAATCCTTTAAGACTGTTGGTCTGTTGCTAGCATTCCTCTAATCAAGAATGATAAAACATTAATTAGATACTGCTATTTATAAAACTAATATCATTATTCAGATTTTCAATTTCATCTACAATTATTTCTTCCGTCAATTTGATTGTTCATTACCCAAAAAAAGGATAATAAAAAGAATAATGATATGAGGAAATGATAGAAAAAGATTTTAAGATTTAAGGAGTTTAAATAATTGTAAGGAAGTGGGTGAGTAGGAAAAGGTGATTAGAGTAGATTTATTTTTTATTTTTTTAGTCAAATCCTTAGAAGTTATTTTATACAAGAATAAATTCGTCATTTTTTTATTAAATAAAGGTGAAAAAATAAGATAGGACTTAGGAGAGTGAAAATAAGTGAAAATAGTACTACCTTCGTTAATATAATAGTCACTAAATTAATCCCTGAATTTTATATACAATGTCCTATAAATGTTAAGAGCCAAGACAGAAAATTTCAAAAGGAGAGATTATATTATAGCTCAACTGATTGCAAATTGGGACTCTCTCCCTCTCCCTACAATTGGGGAAGTGAAGGCAATATTAATGCTTGATTTTAATTTTCTTCAATTCTTAGTTTTTTAAAGTTACTTAGTGCTTGATCAAACTTAAATACTGCCAAATTGCCAAAATTACTTAGATGAGTTTTTATTTCTCTTCACCTTAGATGAGCAAGCAGCCAATTATAAGGAGACTAGCAATCCAACTACTCATACAAATAAATTACAGTAGCTTAATTGGAGGACATAAGAAATACATGCATAGTTGAATTAGTACCTTGTAAGAGGGTTTCTAGACCCCATGATATAGTTAGTTGGCTTTCCTTTGTGCTTTTGGACTTTGGCACATTTGAATTATAACAAAAAAAACAGAGAAGACAACACTATTTCTCTCAAACAAAATACATCTCCTACCATATTCTATGATCTTCTTGTACCCTATTTACAGTTCAACCAATCCAATCTCTTCTTGTAGCCTAAGAATAACAGGTGCTTCTCTATTATTCGACTTGATCAATTGCTCTTCTGCCATGACCTGTGTTTCACGAAAATTACATAGAAAAGTATCAAATATGTGCAAGTTATAAATGTAAACAAATAAAATGGAGCGGAAATTCACATATCAACAGATTTACCTGGTGACAAGGGCAAACTTGCAGCATTTATGGTGCGGAAAATGACAACTTCTAATAAAGGTTTAATCTTGTCAATCAACTCAAATACACACACATCACCAACTTTCAAATTATTGTCCCTTACAACTTCCAACCAACCGGACTTGAATACAGCTCTCGATTTTTCTTTTTCATATTTGAAACCAACAGACCATGTTCTTGTTCCATTTGAAACCTGGAGGAGTATGTTACCGGGCTGCTTGTTTAGATGTGTCCTCGCAAACTCAAATGGAACAGCCTAAAACAAAGGGGGAAAGCATGAAATACAATGAAAAATCTTTCCAAGAGAGAATAATTATATATGATTCTGCTATTTGAAAGAGAAGAAGAATTTTTTCTTTGCATAATCCTTTCTCACAATGATGTCTACAAATACAAGTTAGCAGAAGTTGTGATGGTCCAGCAAGGTGTTCTATAGAAAGCTTACCATAAAAGCTTGATTGACATAACTGGTAGGCATAGTAACCTTGAAAAAAGGGTTTTCAGATTTGAAAGTTTTAGCCCTCTCAAGAGCTGTAGCTTTTTCACTTGCAGTCAATAGACGCATGCTACCAAGAACATTCGGTCTTCGTTTTAGGAACCTTCGAGTGCTAGAAGAGTCTCCACCACCTTCTTCAAGTGCTATAATAGGATATTTACAAGTAAAGTAAAACTAAATAGGATATTACAAGTAAAGTAAAACTAACAATTCATCTTATTAATTGTTTTGGTACAAAACACAATAAGGTGAAAAACTAGAAAACTAAATAAATATTCATACTTTTCATTTCTGATTCAAGATGTGAAACCCCATTTTGTAAGTTCATGTTGCCCTCTGCTTTACTACTTGAACTAGTTCTCTTTCTCTTTTGAGGCAAAGGACCTGGTAATGTCAATTTCTCCCTTCTTTTTGGCAATGGTGGAAGATCCTCCATGATTTCAACAGAAGCACCATCTATTTCCAAATTTTTCGGTCCATTCAAGAAACATGATATAACTCTAGCTCTCATTTTTGTCATGTCATCGTCCTCAAATTGGTTCTTGATCACCCAGCCTTCCGATACATGATCCATGAAATACATTACCGCCACACCACAATCCAACCTATTAATGAACCCATACTCATAAGTGATGGTGATCAATGTTACAACATCAAAAACCGACAAACCAAACACAAATTTTAGAAAAAGAGAAACTTACGATGTTTCTTGTTGTTGTGGACAAACTGGACTTGGTACCAATGGGTACTCAACTTCTGCATTCTTTAAAATATGAAAAGCTTCTCTCTCACCATCTCTAAGTGGTACAACACTGTATGGCTTGCCATCCTTCAGATACTCTCGTCTCACCATTCCAGTTGATAGTACTTGATCTGCAATTGCTTTATTGCATTTCATGAAATCTGACACTTCCTTATGCTGCATTCATGTATGCCAAAATTCAGTATATTAGTCCATACAAAAATTCATGCAGACAAATAGGTTGGGTACTATCCTTACTAGTTTTTGTGCCTCCACAAAGCATGGATCCCGTTTAGCACCTCCTCTTGGTAACAACGGATTGTAATGATCCCAGGTTCCCTCCGCCATCTTAAGTATCAGTAGTGTGAAGTGATATTGACGCTTGTGTGTCAATGGGAAAAAAATAAAATCAGCTCTTCCAAGGTTCTTAAGAAGTTTGTCATACAGCATAGGCCACAGTTGATCATAATTCCCATCTTTGATAAAATCCTGCATACGACATTATATAGGTAGTATTTTAAGTTGACTTCTTAACGCTAAATTACTAAAACAAACATCAAATAATATAGGTTACTAATCTAATAAGATATTTTCATACACATGTAACTGCACAGTTCTTACCCAACAATACGAGGGCATAAAGAGTGATCGTGTTTGCCGAGCATGTGCTGCTTGCTTTCTACCCAAAATAGTTGCAAATGAATCAATCACCTGCAAGAAAAAAGCCCAATTGACTAATTAATCCATCTATTTGTTCACAAAACACCATGATCCAAAAAGAAAAAAAGACAACAATTCAGGCAATAGTTACACTTACATTAGAACTCACTGTTGAGCCTCGCACCAACGATACAATATCCCTTTTGTATACCGCAGCTATCTCACATTCCCACAACGGCACACTAATTCATAAGACAAGTAAAATCACAAGAATTAGTTGTGGTTAGACATAACCTTTGTAATACAAAGGATTAGCAAAGTGCCAGTAGCATTCTAAGTAAAATACGAATATGTTAGTTTTACAGAACCGCTGCATCACTTTTTAATCATAAAACAAAAAATATTATCAACTATGATGTGCAGGTGCACCTATTAGTAAAAAGAATACACCTACTAGTAAATACAATGCCAAATTAATAATGCATAAAAAAGTAATATAATCTAAACAAATACAATCAATGCAATACAGAATGAAATTGTTGGTACGCACCAGTTTCCAGGTTTTTGGAGATATTCTCCAAGAAAATTGTATCCATCTTGATCAACATATTGCATGTATTTCCCAACTTTGGTTTTCGAAAACTTGATGGGGGAATCCTCATTCAACGGTGTACCCATCTCATTGTGGTCATCAAGATCGATCACATTGGTTGGGGCATGATTGCTTGTGTCAGCCTTAAAAGTTCTAGATTTACTGCTGCATCTTACTCTTGTCGTTTTTGGAGTGGTTGCTTCAAAGTCAGAGTCTTTGTCAGTTTCTTTTTCCTCGTTCCCTTGTACTTTCATCCTCTTTGAAATTCTCCTTTTTATAACCGGCTCGCACTTGTAGTCCTCTAGGTTCTTCTTCCTCCTCTCCTTCTGTTTGATGCCTCCTGGCAAGGCAATATCAGCAGTTGACAAGCCTCTAGTACCACCTCCTGTTCAATTCCCATCCATGACAAGTCCCAAAGGGAGAAAAATAAAATAAAATCCCAAAAAGATTATAAATGCACTCATACAAACATAATCAAAATTTTCACATATACCTCTAGTAGGTTCCTCATTGCCGCTTGAACCGAATGGATAATCTATCTCCAAATAATTGCTATGAAAAATGCGTACTTGGAAACTGGAACATTCGGCATCATATCTAAACACTAAGATGTACCCAAAGTCAAGGGAGTAAAATTTTGCGAGTTCTGGCCATCCCTTTTGTAACCAAACCCTGCCCTCGCTACATACTTTCAATTCTATTGGCCATAGTCCTCCATTTGGTACTTGGAGAATTACTGACCCTGCAGCTATACAATTTCCATACTTGATCACATCGATCTCTGGGATTTGCTGCAATTAATTTCTTCCTCAAATTAAAATGTGCATGTAAATGTAACTATGTAGCATAAATATTAAATACGAATGTGGATACATTGTTGCAGCAACCAATTAATACCAAGGCATATAAATGCAATCAAGTTGAAACTGAGTTAATAACATTTATCTAATCACATGTACCATAAATGCCACTACAAAACAAGCCACAAACTTTCACCAACTGTAAAAACAAGGCTTGAGCGCTGATCAGAATACAGTTGATTAAATTTGCGTTTTTGAGCTTGAGTCACCATTCTGAATACCCATGGGAAAATATATAGAAAATAAAATCATATTTTTCAAAAATAGATACAGAAAATAAGCCCAAAACAACTTCTTTTTTCTTTTTCTTTTTGGGTGCTTAAAAACGTGAAAAGAAAAAAATGCAAGTTTCAAGTTTCTCTTTCTTTTTTTGTTAGATGAGAAAAGAGAACAAAGTCCTAAACTTTAAAGTTTTCAGCTTTACAAACTGAAAGAAGAAGAGAAACAAAATGACACAAAAGTTTGAACTTAGAAGCTGAAAGAAGATCAGAAAGGTGAAGCAAAAGTTCCAACTTACAAACTTCCCCTCTCGAAGAGCTCCCTCGTCAACTGTCTTGGAGAAGCTTTGAGATTCCAGCAGAAATGCAGGGACTGAAGAACCCATCTGAGCTGAGTGGACTGACTTTGGTGGGTGTGTTTGGGTGGATTTGTAGAGATGAGATGAGAGGTTTTCTCTTGGTGTGAAGGCTGACACTGATGGAATACTGAAGCCCAAACTTTGATTTCAGCAACTGTGGGTCACGGTCACCACTGGTGTTGGAGGCTGAATGGCTTATGTTTTTAAGGGGCTTAGTTTTCAGACACAAACCCTCTGCCTGGTTCTAAAAGGTGCTTCATTTTTGCTTGGGGTGGGTTTTGGTCGTGTAGGAAGTAGAGGAAGGTGTTTGGTTGGGGGGGGTCTGTGTCTGTGACTCTGTGACTGTGTCCTTAAGTTTGCTTCACATTTTAGAGTTCAGAGCTTTGCTTTTTCCTTTTTTATGAATTAGAGTACAGAGTTCAGAGCTTTGCCCAGATCAGGGAAAGAAAAACAAAGGAAAAAAGAAGGTACCATTTTAGTCTTGTGTGTTGCTAGTAGAGCTGTCAATACATCGTAATTTTAATATGAATTAAATCTTAATACGATATAATAGGATATGAATATTGAATTTTAATTTCTGATCAAAAAAAAATTTGGGATTTTAATTTGACAATTCAACTTAGGTAATGTAATTAATATATGTGTTATAATATAAGTAGTTTATATTTTAATTTTTTCAAATTTTTGCACCAAGCACTCAATGAGTATTTTATTATAGAAAATTACATTTAAATCAATAAAACATTTCAATATTACATAATAATCAATGTAAATTTTACTTTTCCATAAAGATCAATAGATTTTGAAACTATATCTCACTTTAGTTACTAAATTCAATTTATTTTTGGTCAATAGTGATTAAAATGAAATTATAAAAAACTGCATTGATAAAAATGTAATTATGAAATTTTTGATTGATTTATTTGTAATTAACCCATTTTATTATTATTATTATATTTTAATTTAGTAAATTATCATTGTCAATTATTGTCATTGTCACACAATGCTAATTATTTTCATTATCTAATAATAACAATTAATAACAGTATAACACGGCATTTTATACAATTCAAATATATAGTTATTGATGCATCATAAAAATTATTGTCTAATAGTGTCAATTGCTAAGCACTTGACATTGTTCACCGAACTCTTTTTAATATGAATTAAATCTTAATACGACATAATAGGATATGAATATTGAATTTTAATTTTTGACCAAAAAAAAAATTTGAGATTTTAATTTGACAATTCAACTTAAGTAGTGTAACTAATACATGTGTCATAATATGAGTAGTTTATATTTTAATTTTTTCAAATTTTTGCACCAAGTACTCGACGAGTATTTTATTATTATTATTATATTTTAATTTAGTAAATTATCATTGTCAATTATTGTCATTGTCACACAATGTCAATTATTTTCATTGTCTGATAATAACAATTA
>QANT01004151.1:0-14614 GCA_003254885.1 Purshia tridentata | reverse complement strand
TGATATATGACTCTGATCAAGAACTATATATTATTATTTTTTAATTATCCATTTTGTGGAATCAAGCAGATATATTCAACAAGTTCAAGGATGCAAATGGTAGCTTCAAGGACTGCTTAATTGCTGATGTGCTGGGTATGTTAAATTTTTATGAAGCTTCACATTTCAGAGTGCATGGAGAAGATATATTAGAAGATGCTCTTGTTTTCACCATCACTCACCTTGACTCTACAGCAACGTATGTAAGATATCAATTAGTTGAACAAATAGCTCAAGCCTTAGAGAGACCTTTGAGAAAAAGTCTAGAAAGGGTATGCGCCAAGCGATACATGTCAATCTACCAAGATGCACCTTCACATAACAAAGCTTTACTGAAACTTGCAAAGTTAGATTTCAATCTAGTTCAGTGCCTACACAAAAAGGAGCTTAGTGAGATGACTAGGTAAGTCTTGTAATCTTGCGAACATAGAAGAGTTTTCAAGGTGCATGTGCCATATTTACTAAAGTAACTATCAACTAATATTATTATTTTAGGTGGTGGAAAGAAGTAGACTTTGAAAGGAAGTTGTCTTTTGCAAGAGATAGGATGGTCGAGTTGTACTTTTGGATAGTGGGAATATATTTTGAACCCCACCATTCTGAGGCAAGAAAAATTATCACAAAAGTGATTGCCTTGGTTTCAGTAATGGATGATATCTACGATGCATTTGGTACATTCGACGAACTCGAGGTCTTTACTGCAGCAATTCAGAGGTTAATTTGAAATAAACCAATATACTTTTTAAAAACT
Source organism: Purshia tridentata (assembly GCA_003254885.1). Classification (NCBI taxonomy): domain Eukaryota; kingdom Viridiplantae; phylum Streptophyta; class Magnoliopsida; order Rosales; family Rosaceae; genus Purshia; species Purshia tridentata. The sequence continues at coordinate 13,824 of QANT01004151.1, read as the reverse complement.
ACCTAAAGCTTATTTATTTTTTGTAGAACTCCTACCTTATAAGCTTAAGATGAATGTGGTTTATGCATTTTTCAATCAGGTGGGATGTTAATTGCATGGATGAATTACCAGACTATATGCAAATTTATTATCGTACACTATTGAATGTTTACAATGAAATTGAAGAGAAGATGGCCATAAAGGAAGGAGGATCATACCGAGCTTACTATGCAAAAGAAGCTGTATGTAATACATGCACAACTTTTCGTTCTTTAGTGTTGTCATTAATTGTTCTATCATGGAACTCTTTTACTATCAAGCTAGGATTGATCAATTTGTTCTTTACTGGTTAACAAATAGCACAGATGAAAGCACAAGCCCGACTATACTTTGCAGAGGCCCGATGGTTGCATGAAGCATACATCCCAAGCATGGAGGAGTATATGCATGTTGCTGCATCTTCTGTTGGTAACTCCTTGCTTTCAGTCACAAGTTTAGTTGGTATGGGAGATATTGTAACGAAGGAGGCATTTGAGTGGTTGTTCAATGACCCTAAAATTCTTAAAGCTTCCAATACCATTTTTAGGCTCATGGATGACATTGCTGGGAGCAAGGTATGTATAAGAGATTCGATCTTAATTATATCCATGAATATATAATCAACTATTTAATTAATAAGACTAAATATATTGACTTCGATTTATATATGTAGATTGAGAAAGAAAGAGGACATGTTGCTTCAAGTATTGATTGCTACATGAAGCAATATGGAGTGTCAGAGCAAGAAGTGCTTGATGTTTTTAACAAACAAGTTGTGGATTCGTGGAAGGATATAAACGAGGAGCTTCTTAGACCAACTCCAATGCCAATGCCTGTTCTTATGCGTGTTATTAATTTAACAAAAGTGGTGGATCTAATTTACAAAGGAGGTGATGGCTTCACACGCGTTGGAAAAGTGATGAAAGATTGTATTGCTTCACATTTTATTGATCCAGTGCCACTATGAGTCTATGGGCTAGTTTGTATGTGTGAGATTGGGCTCTTGTTTTTTTCTTTTATCTCGTTGAATAAGATGACCCTACTGCTTGAGTTAGGGCCTATACCTAAGGTATTGATTAGATTTAGCCCCTTTTGGGAGAGGGGGCTCTTGGGGTCTGTATATATGCTTGATATAATATGTTTGGACTAGACATTTGCTCCACCTTGATAAAGAATGTTTAATTTGTATTATCAATTCACTAGCTTTCTCCATAATAATTTTCTCTTTCAATTAAATTATAATTTTCTCTTAAAACTTAAGATCATCTTCAATATAAAATAATCAAAGAAAGGAAGAAACATATGTATTATGGAAATTTCGATCAAGCTTGTTTCACAATAATAGCTTATGATCACATGAAAGGAGCCACAAACTTTTTTTCTCACTATCTCTAATATATGGGAGTATATTTTGAACCCCACCATTCTGAGGCAAGAAAAATTATCACAAAAGTGATTGCCTTGATTTCAGTAATGGATGATATCTACGATGCATTTGGTACATTCGATGAACTCGAGGTCTTTACTGCAGCAATTCAGAGGTTAATTTGAAACAAACGAATATACTTTTTAAATACTACCTAAAGCTTATTTAGTTTTTGTAGAACTCCTACCTAAAATTGAATGTGGTTTATGCAATTTTCGATCAGGTGGGATGTTAATTGCATAGATGAATTACCAGACTATATGCAAATTTATTATCGTACACTATTGAATGTTTACAATGAAATTGAGGAGAAGATGGCCATAAAGGAAGGAAGATCATACCGAGCTTACTATGCAAAAGAAGCTGTATGGCATGCACAACTTTTCTTTCTTTAGTGTTGTCATTAATTGTTCTATCATGGAACTCTTTTACTATCAAGCTAAGCTCGATCAATTAATTTGTTCTTTACTGGTTAACAAATGGCACAGATGAAAGCACAAGCCTGACTATATTTTGCAGAGGCTCGATGGTTGCACGAAGCATACGTCCCAAGCATGGAGGAGTATATGTGTGTTGCTGCATCTTCTGTTGGTAACTCCTTGCTTTCAGTCACAAGTTTAGTTTGTATGGGAGATAGTGTAACGAAGGAGGCATTTGAGTGGTTGTTCAATGACCCTAAAATTCTTAAAGCTTCCAATACCATTTTTAGGCTCATGGATGACATTGCTGGGAGCAAGGTACATATAAGAGATTCGATCTTAATTATATCCATGAATATATATATTTACATAATCAACTGTTTAATTAATAAGACTAAATATATTGACGTCGATTTATATATGCAGACCGAGAAAGAAAGAGGACATGTTGCTTCTAGTATTGATTGCTACATGAAGCAATATGGAGTGTCAGAGCAAGAAGTGCTTGATGTTTTTAACAAACAAGTTGTGGATTTGTGGAAGGATATAAACGAGGAGCTTCTTATACCAACTCCAATGCCAATGCCTGTTCTTATGCGTGTTCTTAATTTAACAAAAGTGGTGGATCTAATTTACAAAGGAGATGATGGCTTCACACGCGTTGGAAAAGTGATGAAAGATTGTATTGCTTCACATTTTATTGATCCAGTGCCACTATGAGTCTATCGGCTAGTTTGTATGTGTGAGATTGCCCTTTTTTTTTTATCTCGTTGAATAAAATGACCCTACTGCTTGAATTAGGGCCTACTGTACCTAAGGTATTGATTAGATTTAGCCCCTTTTGGGAGAGGGGGCTCTTGGGGTCTCAATATATGCTTGATATAATATGTTTGGACAAGACATTTGCTCCACCTTGATAAGAATGTTTAATTTGTATTATCAATTCACTTGCTTTCTCCATAATAATTTTCTCTTTCAACAAAATAATAATTTTCTCTTACAACTAAGATCATTTTCAATATAAAATAATCAAAGAAAGAAAGAAACATATGTATTATGAAAATTTCGATCGAGCTTGTTTCACAATAATAGCTTACGATCACATAAAAGTAGGAGCCACAAACTTTTTTTCTCACTATCTCTATATATGACTCATGTCATAAATATTACCAATAAATTTTGTGATTGAGCTAGTAACCACAAACTTTTTTTCTCACTATCTCTAATATATGACTCAACTCATAAAATATTATCAATAATTGAGCTAGTAATAGCTCTCCTCACTTTGGGGTTTTTAAAATTTGGCCCCTGCTCCAAATTACAAATTCTAGCATTCACATGACAGTTCAAAAATAATCTAAAATATTTTTAGAGAAAGTTGGAGACAGAAAATTATGAATAAAAGAGTTATATGTGTTATTACGCACTATGGTAAACAAATAATTATCATAGCTAGATCGAGTTAATGCGATTGATATAAATAAAACAAAATATAAATTGCAAAAAGTGAGTAGGTATTAAGAAGTTGCATTTGTGAGTGAGCGCATGAAAGGAGATAAACTTACAATTTTTAAAACTCACTGAAATGGTGATGCCATATCTTTAGTTTTAAACGAGATATATATGTCCTTTACAAATGAGTTATAAATACTTTTCAATTTAATTCAAATTAAATTAAAAGAAAATTAAAGATCTAGATCTTCATGAAGAAGAAATTGAAGATTTTCGTAACTCACCACTATACTCTAAAAAAGGAGACGACAACAAGGCATTAAACTTGTAACATATGCTCTGACTCAACCCAAAACAAAAGAAAATGACATGAAATGCACGCAAAGAGGGAAATAAAGGGCCCACTTTCCCCAATGGACATTATCCTTTCAAATTATTGCTTACAAGGCTATAGGCTCTTTATGGGCCCAATACATGTTCCAAACACGCAAAAGAAGGACAGTGCCCATATCCTTTGCCACATATACACATGATTGTTCAAGAAATGTTCAACCACCTCGAGAGCAAAGCTTGATCGAAGCACATAAGTGTTAGCGTTATGGGTCCAGTTAGCATTATGCTGACTGTACTTGTGCTGACTGTTCTTTCTAGTTAGAGTTAGTTAAGTAACTGTGAGCTTCAGTAAGTTTGTTATCTTAGTTAGTTTGTTACAACGATTAAATAAGTTCTTCTTCAAGCTTGTAATAATTAACACAATTCAATATAACAAATCTTCATTTTCTTTCATTTGCCTTTCTTTGAAATTTTCTTTGTTTCCAAACACATTATCATGAAAATCTTTCATGGTATCAGAGCAGGTTATCCACGTGATGTGCCTAAACAGCCACACGTACTTCCACGTCACTTAATATAAATTGTCCATGTGTTAGGCTTGAAATGATGCCACACGTGCGGGGGCGTGTTAAGAGAAATCCCACATTGAAGATGTCAGGGCCTTGCTAGTGGTTTATAAGGGTTTGGACAACTCCTCCCATTGCCAATTGGTTTTGGGATGAATGCCTAGATTTCTTCATGGTATCAGAGCTGCTTCACGGTGACTCTAATCAATCAAGCTTCACTGCTGTATTTTTTCTGTTCACGTAGTATAGAAAAACATGTCTATCCAAATTCTTCATCAAAATACTAAGCCTGAAATTCTTTGACCGACGGCAAATTTTCACCTAAGCATTTAGGGAGATCAGTTTCTCAATTACACTTTCCAAGACCATGTAATACCCTGCAAATTATTTCTTGTGAAATATATTATATTATTCAAATAAATGCATGCATGCATGTTAGTTTTTGTTCAAACATTTTTTTTTAATATATTAATAAGTTCATTTTCAATATAGTTGCTTGATTAATGTCTATCCAAACTGTTCATCAAAATACTAAGCCTGAAATTCTTCGACCGACGGCAAATTTTCACCTAAGCATTTGGGGAGATCAGTTTCTCAATTACACTTCCCAAGACCATGTAATACCCTGCAAATTATTTCTTGTGAAATATATTATATTATTCAAATAAATGCATGCATGCATGTTAGTTTTTGTTCAAACATTTTTTTTAATATATTAATAAGTTCATTTTCAATATAGTTGCTTGATTAATTTGTTGTGTAACAGGAAACTCAGGCTTGTATGCAACAACAAGTTGATGAATTGAAAGTTGTAGTGAGGAAGGAGTTATTCACAGGGGAAGGTGGTTTTTCAGATAAGCTAAAGTTAATTGATGCAATACAGCGCCTAGGTGTGGCATACCATTTTGAAGAAGGGAAATAGAAGCAGTACTAAAATATATGCATGCTATGTACCATGATCACATTAATGATGGTGATCTATACAATGTTTCTCTTGGTTTTAGACTACTAATAACCTTGGTTAACTATTATTTTATTTTTTGTCCTTCTTTTGTTTTTTGGAAAATCAAGCAGATGTATTCAACAAGTTCAAGGATGCAAATGGTAGGTTCAAAGAGTGCTTAATATCTGATGTGTCGGGTATGCTAAACTTTTACGAAGCAACACATCTAAGTGGGGTGTATTGTATATGGATTTTAAAAGACTTTTATGGAATTTAAAAGTCACGTGGTATTCAATTAAGATTTTTAAAGACTTTAAAAAAGTAGATNTCGTTGAACAAATAACTCAAGCTCTGGAAAGGCCTATCGAAAAAGTCCATAAAGGTTATATGTCACGCATTACATGTTAATTGAGCCAAATGAAACTTCATATAATGAAGCTTTATTGAAACTTGCGAAGTTAGATTTCAATCTTGTTCAATCTTCACACAAACGGGAACTTAGTGAGATTTCTAGGTAACTTATCTTTTAATTATGTGAATTTATGAGTTCCAAATAAGGTGCCCTATATATACTAAGTTACAAACTAATATGTTTTAGATGGTGGAAAGAAGTAGACTTTGAAAGGAAGCTGCCTTTCGCAAGAGATAGAATCATGGAGTTGTTCTTTTGGGCAGTGGGAATATATTTTGAACCTCAGCATGTGGTTGGAAGAAAAATTCTAACAAAACTAAGTGCTCTAGTAGCAGTAATGGATGATATTTATGATGCATTTGGTATATTTGAGGAACTCGAGGGGTCTTCACTAAAGCAATTAAGAGGTTTGAAATAANATTAAACGAAACATTTATCTTTATTTGAAGTTGATTTTTTTATTTTAACAAAATACTTGTTATGAATATATATATATATATATATGGATAATTTAATTTTCAGGTGGGACGTCAATTGCATGAATAAACTCCCAGATTATATGTAAATTTTTTATCGAACACTTTTGGATGTTTTAAATGAAGTTGAGCAGGATATGATAAAAGAAGGAAGAACATACAGGGTTCAGTATGCAAAAGAAATTGTATGTAATACATGCACCTATATATAGCTAAATTACTTATAATGTATTGTTTCTTATGGTGTGTCAATATTACTAAGTACTTTTCATTGGTTCTATATATATATGATAACTCAAGCCCGACTCTACTTTGCTGAGGCCCAATGGTTCCATGAAAGATACACCCCAAACATGGAGGAGTACATGCATGTTGCAGCATCTTGTGTTGGTAACACTATGCTTTCCGTTACATCTTTAGTGAGATATTGTAACCAAGGAGAAATTTGAGTGGTTGTTAAATGACCCTAAAATCCTTAAAGCTTCCAATATCATTTTTAGGCTCATGTGACAGGACTGCCCCAGAGTTTACCCTGAGACGACCCTGTTGGGAACGCCACATCTCACGACATGGGCTCCGATCCTACCGAAAATTCGGCAACATCTCCTTTGTTAAAAAAAAACCTTACCCAAAAATGAGATATGCCCTGTTAAAACTCAACAGTAACCAGAGAATCTCAACAAATAATCTCTTAACAAAAATAATAGTCAAAACAACAACCCAACCCAAAATGGTCACCTCAAAGTGATCTCAGAGCATATCTAAAGGAATTACATCATTCGAGAGAAATGAATAATTGAAATAAATAAGTGAAACTATGCCTACATAGTCTCGGATGTCAGAAGATGAAAAAGTGGCTCGACGCTCAAGTGGCACGAACGGAATCCTCGTCACCTGGGGGAGAACATTTAAAACACAAAACTATGAGGTAAAACTCAGTGAGTGGACAAAAAATAATTTAAACAGTCTTTTTTCAACATAAGTATATTAACATAGAAATTCTCTTTCGAATTCCCCAGTTTTAAACCAATTCGTAAAAATCATAAGATCAAAACTATAAATTCCGGGTTCCACCCGTCATAAGTCCAAAACCTTCATAATTATACAAGTATAATTTCAGAAAAAAAAACTAAATAAGCAAATACGGTTTCAAATAATTACAAGAGTTAAAACATTTATGATAAGTAGTAGCAGCACAAGACATTTACCAGTATATCAAAATACTTAAAACTCTCACCGTAGTACCCATAAACTCTCTATCAATACGTACACGTGGGCTAAGTACGTGTACATAGATATGGCTAACCTTTATCAATACGCAAACACACAATGATTCGCATAGATTCCAACTTTATCTAGTACGTGTACATAGATATGGCTAACCTTTATCAATACGCAAACACAAAATGTTTCGCATAGATTCCAACTTTATCAATACGTGAACACACAATGATTCGCATAAATCCCAACTTTATCAATACGTAAACACACAATGGTTCACATAAATTCCAACTTTATCAATACGCACGTAGATAGTGCACCAGGACACACGGCCCAAAGCCTATATGTGTGAACCAATGGGTCTCAAAGACCTATAACCAGTCATTTACACCTGGGTACTATCCAGTGGTTTAAAAACCATAAACCAATATCTCCACAAACATATTACATATACATTCTCAAAATATCATAAGATAAATATTTGCGAATAAAGGAGTTATTCAATCAAACCACAATTTCAATGGATACTTAAATAAATTCAAAACAAATCTAAAAACATTTAAAAGACAAACTTTGAAACCAAAAATCCACTCACAAAGTTGGTGAGCAAAACGTAAGTCTCGCCGATCACCCAACCAACAGCCAAGACTCAAAAAGTTACCCGAAAACACTCCCGATCGTCCTGTACAAACACATAAGGTCCAAATTGGTTCCCAAAAGCCTTAAAATAAGGAAAAGAACATTTTTGGTCGCTGGCCGGTCCAGCACCACAGCACGTGGCAGCGCCGGCGGCGGTCAACGGTGGCTGCCACCGGAAAGTTGACTTTTCCAGCAACCAACCCAGAAAATAAAATTGACCATACCAAATCGATGGGCTCGACGAGAGGAACAACTTTGTCAATTAGAACGAGTCCAAAAAGTGGCCAGAAGTGGCCGGAAAACACCAATTTCGGTCTGCAATTTCTGTACCTGATCTGAAAATTCAAACCTACATTAAAAATTGCAAATCACATATGGTTGGAAAGCTTGAAACCTGAAGATTTCAGAAAGGTAAGAATTGAACCAAACCGAGTCAGACAAAGCAGGAATTTGGATTTGAAACTCACGGTAGCCGAAACTTCTAAGGCTCGATTCGTCGTCCACAGTAGTTCGATTAGGACGATTTGGATATGAATGGAAAGAAGACGAAGAGGAGAACAAAATCCGACCAATCTGACGTCCAGAAGATGCTGCACTCGCCCCCACTCGCGGCTGGAAGGTGCGACAGTGATTCTGATCGCCAGACCCTGTTCACACGTGATTTTTTATTTTTTTTTCGAAAAATGAAATTATTTTTCCTATTTTTATTTTCCCCCTCAAACTTCAAACGCGCATAACTCCTAAACCGTAACTCCAAATTACCAGCCGTTTCTTCCTACGCGCTCGTGAGGTTGAGCTTTACGTAACCATATAAAAATTTGGGTCAAAACACCCTTTTAAAAATATACGTCCCTTGCAAAACCAAAATTTCCTATGTGAGAGCAAATTGGTAAATTCACCCCAAGGGCTTTAAATGGCAATCCAACAATGAAAATTAGGGACGGGTCGTAACAAAATTATCCTAGGATTTCACATATATAGTTTATTCGCCTTCTTTATGGAAGGTGACAGATTCCTTATTGTACAAGTATGATCCTCTATACATTTTCACTAGACCCAATCCATACGAATTTCAAGCCGCTTTGGCTGGTATGAGTACATTGTATAGTCAAAGTCTAGTCACGCATATACAAGGTAACTCATAATGTCTCAGGTCAAAGGATTCCTTATGACATTATAATTAAGATTTCTTAAAACTCCAACAACTAATCCTTCAATGGTCACGTTCAGTGTATTTAAACCTGGATTAAGCACCCACTTGTTTATCGTAGTGTCTACCTACCACAAATGAAGTGAGACCTTTCATGCATCCACCCTAAAAGGTGTTGATATAACAAGTGCTAATATAGAACATGTATCCAATATTTGATCCATTAATTAGGAACGTCTTTAGAAAATAAGGACTAAGGAGTAAAGGTCTCACCTATTCTAAATACTTCTCCTTATCTTAATTTCCATGGACATTTTATGTATTTGTTCAATATATTACACATATGCTGATATATGGATACATAAAAAAAAAACCTCACCCTTTTGTGTATTCATTTAATTAATTTTTGAAACTTCAATTATAAATTGACTTTTAGGGCATACATCTAAACAAACCCCCTAAATCCAAGGATTTCACAAAACAAAGAACCCTAGTAAAAAAATTTCAAACCAAAAGTCAACCTATTTTCTGCATGTAAAGCAACCCTAAAATGTCATAGAAAACAAAACCCAAATCAAAATTTGATGAAACTGTAAACAACACCCAAACCCTTTCAATGAAAACCCCAAATCGATTTCATATGTAAAGAAACCCAAAAATCTAGCTTCAAGCTTTCTTAGAAAACTTAAAAAAAAAAAAAACCATAAATCAATTTCAAAATGTCATAAAAACAAAACCCCCAAATCAAATTTGTTGAAACTGTAAACAACCCGCAAACCCCAAATCGATTTCATGTATACAAAGAAACCCCTAAATCAAACTTCGAGCTTTCTTAAACAAACCTTAATGAATTTCAATGTGAGTGAGTTAAAAAACATATAAATCAAACATTAGTAGTTTAGATTCCCGAGTAGCCTAACTTAGGAAGCACGGACACCAACACGAATATGGGGACATGACACGCCGATACAACAAAGTTCAAAAAGCCTAGGGCATGACATGGCTTCTACACGTTGATTTAAATAATATATATATATGCTAAATAAATCCATATACAATTTTAAAATATTCAAAATACATAAATAAAATACCACATAAACTATATTTTTGAAAATTCTTCTCCTTCTTTTTACCCTTTTTTTGGAATTATCAAAGGAAAACACATCTAGTTAATTCTTTTTTTTTTTTACCACCTCACTTCACGTGACCCCTTTTTTTCTTTTTTCTCCTTCTTTCCTGCACATCTTTTCCCCCCAACCTTTTTTCTTCTCTCTCTTTCTTTCTCTATCTCTCTGTATCTACCTCTCCATCTTTCTTCCTCCTCTCTCTTACTCTCTCCCACCTAAAAAAATAACACAAACAGCAGGCACGGTGGGCACAAAGCACAAAGGAGCACGGCAAAGCAGCGGCTGGTCATGCAAATCGGGCGGAGAGGCACAGTGGCATCTCCTATGTGCAGATCCTGAGTTTTTTTTTTTTTTTTAATTGCAAATTAACCCCTCTAGTGTCCTCATCCCGTATCCCTCCCGTGTCCTAGCGTGTCCTTATCGTGTCGTCGGCGTGTCGGAAAGTCAAATTTCAGAGAAAGTCATCAGACATGCCTAAATGCGTGTTGTGTCATGTAGGAGTGTCAACCAAGGCACCGGAAGAGATTCGATCCAAAGCCTTAGCGACAAAATCAGCAAAGAGTGAGGAACCATAGATAGAACAAGGGCTACAGAGAGTGGCAATGAGATCGACGAGTTGTCGTGCAATGGCGACCCGACGCATGCCTAGGAGATCGTCAGAGAAGGCCATGTGGTCTGTGTGGCTTGATTCGGGTTTCTGGCTTGGTTTCAAGGCGAGTGAGGTACAAGGGAATGAGAGAGAAGAAAGAAAGGAAGATGGTGGTGGTCATCTCGCTGGCCACAGTCGCCGGACAGCGAGAACCCGATACTGGTGTCTTAAGTGTTGGTAGGACAAAAAAATGCTATTTTATCTTTGGTAAACTGGTGTAGTTAAAATATCAGTTGATAGGAGATCGTCAGAGAAGGCCATATGGAGGTAGAAACAACATCATCCACTATATTAAGCCTCTAAAAATCTGAATAGATAACATTTAAAATAATAAATCATAGAAAATAGTGTCTAATTCAATACCTCAACTGTCGAATGGGTGGGAATTCATCCTTGAACTAGCTGATAATTTGTTGAGCATAAAAAAGAGAAGAGCAACCTTTTTGAAACAGAGGGATAACAGGATGGTTTTGCAGCTCCATTGAAAGATGTGCCTTAGCCTCACTTGTTAGTTGCTGTGGTCATCAACCAATTCAAGAAGGTTGGTATAAGAGAGTGGCGAGAATAAGCTTCCCTTCCCAACTGTATTAACAACTCTTTTACATTAGTCGGCCTATGTCACAAATATGTTATTAGTTGGCCCATCATATATACAGACCCAATAAGCCCACTGATGTCACAATAGTTACTTTTTACAAACTAAAATAGGGGTTACATAAATATTCAATGGGAAAACAGTATATGTTGACCAATTTTTTGAGTAATTGCCACCTGCTACAAATTAGTCCATGAAATTAGTGATTAATGCTCACTTTTCTTGTAGTGTGAACGAGTGTCAAAGCATGTTGTGTCATGTAGGAGTGTCAGACACCTGACACTCCACCCCCCAGGAGTGTCCATGCTTCCTAGACCCTAATTCAACCCTATTATAGGGTTAGTGTTCAGAATGAGAAAGTGGAGCAAGATCGAAGATGAAGAAGAAGATCGATGTCCATGCCGTCCACCTTCGAGGGTGAAGAAAATCAAAGATTTTGATATCAGTGAGTGGAGATCAAGACTTTGAGAAGTTAAGAGTGAGAGCTCGATGTTGAGAGTGAGAGAAAAGTTGAGAGGGAGAAGGAACTTTGAGATTGACTTAATTTGTGAGAGTTACTGTGTGTGAGTGATAGAGGGTGTGAGAGAGTTTGAGAGTGAGAGGTGTTCGTGTGTGTGAATGATAGAGGGAGGAAACAGAGAGAGACTTAATGAAAATACTATAGCACCAGTTTTTTTTTTCATTTTCTTTCACATACACAACGGTCACAACTAATAATTGTTTTTAAGGCAATTTCATAAAATCTACCCCATCAAAAACCATTGGATTTCATGCATTCATACAAAGGCTTTTTAAAAAACCATTGTGTGGTAAAACTACACAACAGTTCTTACATAATTTTTGTGTAGGGATTGTCTATTAACATTATTGTAGTAGTGCAATCATGAATGAGAATGGGAGGAATGTGACTGACTCCAATTCATGTGGAGGGCCTTAATGCCACTAGACCAACAATATATATGAATCTCACTCTCAGCACTATTTGATGCCCAAAAATGGGTTTGGCACTCATAAAATGACTCTCACCATTAAAGAATGATTTATTAGGAATACATCAACGATTTAAAATAAAACTACCCTCATTGTTTATTATATTTTAATCTTTCATTAAGGAAATGAGCCATCAAAGTAATTTAGGAATTAGATTAATTTTGATTTTGATTTCCAAAAAGTTAATGAAAATTTCACTTCTCATTCTGATTTTAGACATATAGTAAACATTTTAATGAGGTTGCCATTCTAATTTATTCTTATTATGATTATTTTTAAAGTTCAATTACAAATGCACCCACTAACTTTAAAGGGCATTTTAGATTAGTCCATGAATAAAAAATGTTTCATATTAGTACACTAACTAATATAAAGTTACAAAATAGCACGTTCTTTATGGATTCTATCAAAAAATACAGTTAATTGCCACTTTGGACAATGATGAGGTGCATTTTTTGAATGATGTAGATACCAAATTTAATCTACATGGATTAATAATGTCGCATCGAAGAAATTGCACCATTAGTCCACTTTTTCTTTAGAAAGTTTTATATTGGTCCACGATCTTCTTTTCGTTTTATATTGGGCCACTAACTTATGACATTTTCTATTGTGATCCATATCCTCAAATTAGCACAACAGCCATATATTTTAGTAATGTGCTGCACACATGAGGCACTTTGGTGGTTTAGTAATTATTCATTTAATTAGTTCCATATTTGTCCACTAATTCTTTACTTAGTTGCATATTGGTCCACAACATCGCCCATGCACGGCACATGACTAAAATAGATGGCCGTTGTGCTAATTTGACTGTTTGAACCACAATGGAATACATCACAAAGTTAGCAAACCAATATCAAACCAAAAAAGAACGTGGACCAATATGTAAGTGAAAATCAAATGACCAATAGTGCAATTTCCTCAAGAAAACGAAAAATACCAAAAATTTTATTCCTTTTTTAAAAAAAATATGACATTATTAATCCATGTGATGTAAATTTGAAGTCCACATCAACCAAAACTCCACGTCAACACTGTCTACATGCATTTAACGTTGTTATTGACGGAATTTGTAACATATGTACTACTTTATAACTTTCTATTAATTAATGTACCAATTTGAAACATTTTTTTGTTCATAGACCAATTTGAAAATACCCCATATAGTTGGTGGGTGCATTTTGTAATGGAAAAATATTAGAAAAAGGACTTTACACTGCGTGTTGAAGCCAGATCAGAACTTCTCCTTTAAAGAACATTTGGTGGGACTAATATTTCACTTATTAAATTAATTATAAAAAAAAGTAAATAATAAATAAATAAAAAGTAAAAAACAAACTAATAGGAAAAAAATCAAATAATCAAACTAATATAAGAAAAATAAAAAACAAACTAAAGAAAAAAG
>QANT01004149.1:0-25840 GCA_003254885.1 Purshia tridentata | reverse complement strand
TTATCATTTACTTAGGAAGGTACGGGTCGTTACACTCTCTATTCCTCCTCCCCTGCGCATGCAACACCAGCCTAGCCACCCCCATTTTTGGCTAGTCTCCGACCAGACCAGGCCACTGGCGACCTCCCCTAGCCTTCTCTCGCACCTACCAGCCCCCTCACCCTGTGCGCCTTTCTCTCTCCTGCTCTCTCACTGTACGCGCGACTGGAGCTTCCAGCTCCGGCCACTTCCGGTGACTCCAGGCTGTAGGAACAGTCGGGAAAGCTCCCTCAGGAGCCGGTAGTCTCGTCCTCGTTTTCCTCCTCGCCGGCCGTCGCTCCCACGCGCAACAAAGAGCTCGGAAAGTCCAATTGCTCGCGAGCTTCCTCCGTCAATTCCGGCCATTTTCGGCCACGGTTGGCTCAAGTTTTTGGTGAGTTTTCTTTCTCCTTCTATGTGCTTTCTTTTCCCTTTAAATTGGTTGTTCAATTTTGAATAATTGTGGAAGATTGAAGTTGGAGTTTAACATCCATTTCGGGTCCTCTTGGAAAACTGATTTTGGGTGGTGTTTTGAGATTTATTTGGGCAATAATCACTCCTAGGAACTATCAATTGAAGTTTAGATTGAGGAATTTAAGGGAATTGTGAGAAATTGGAAAGTTAGAAATTTGAGGGTTATGCCTATTTGGGGATTTCTTGAAATTGAAGGAATTCCTGGTGATCTTAGGCAATTGTGAGTGATTTTCACCCCTAGGAACAATTTATTGAGGTTTAGAGTAGTTAGTTTGAAGAAATTTGGATAAATGGTGATTTTGAGGTGAAATTGGACACTTATTGGATTTTGAAACGACACTCGAACGACCCTCGGTTGAGTTATGTAGTAATGAAAGTTATTTGGAGAAATTTAACGGGATAAAATGATCTAGTGGTATCGGATTGTGAGTCAAGAAGGAAAATAAGTTAGTTTGTGATTTAAATATAGAATTGTGGAGCAAAATGCCTAACACACATGCACTTTTGTTTTTACGACCTTGAATTGAATAGTGTTCTAACATCTTATCATTCTTATGTTCGGCAACACCCCCGAGACCAAAGACAATCTAGCCGGAGACCAAAGCAGGGCTCCTTCTATGAGTGGACTTGTTTATAAACTTCTTGATTTAATTTATATTTATATTTTGAGTTTTATTTGAGCTTTGATTTAATTATTTAGAAATATTATTTGGTTCGAAAGCTTGGCTTCTAGATTTCTTAAATAAGCTTTGATTTGGATTTTGGACATTGAACTAGTTACTGTGGGTTTTATGTTTTGGCTAGACATAAAGAAATTCAAAAATGTTTTCATGCTTGAGGTTGAGAATATATTGGATTTCAAAGGCTTATTGTTTTAAGGATTTTATCAGTTGTAGTTTGAGAAATAAGAAGTGGTTTTAAAATGTCGTGTGAGTACCTAGTCACAGATAAGTTTAGTAAGGTCTTTGGGACCCATCGTGACACACATTTCGGCTGTGTGTTGCTGTGCCTCGCCCTTTCGGGTAGCTCTGCGTGCACGTATGACCAGTTATTCACCCCGCCTGTACGACGCAGGATTTCGTACATGTGTATGGCCAGTTAGATCCGCCCTGCTCGTACGATACAGCATTCCGTAAGAGTGCACGGCCAGTTCTCCAGGGTACTTGGATGGTGGATTGTCATTTTACATCTCAGAAACATAGGTTTTAGAAAGTTATTGTTTTCTACTATTAAATTGATTTGGAATCCTTTTGGAACAATTTTAGAAAAGAATTTTAAAACTGGGGGATCTCAAAGAGAGACTTGAGGTCTTAGTGCCAAATTATTTCGTAGTTTGAGTTAATAAATGAATTTTATTTTTATAACTTACGTTTAATCATTTGTTATCTTCATCCACTCATTAAGTCATCTCACTAGCTTTACCCTTTATTGTTGTTTTAAATTTTCCCCCAAGTTGTAGAATGGTCGAGCCAAAGACGTCGAGGCAACTAGTTTAACTTTATAACCTTGTAGGAACTCAGTAACCTTTGTAAATTTTACTTCTTGGGTTAATCTTGTAGCGCAGCTCTGATAACTTAGTTGGACTTTTAAATAATTGGTCTTTAACTTATTTGGGTCAGAGACTCTTTGGTTGTGGTAGAGGAGCTGTGGGTTTAGAAGTGTTTTTAGAGGTTTCATTAGTCCAATTTCAGGGGAAGTTCTGCCGAATTTTTGGTAGGATTTTTCTTAATATTGGATTCTTGCAGGATCACACCGAGTTTCAGGGTGGAATTGGGGTCAGTCCTGTCACCTACGCACACATTCTATGGATCATTTGAGAAATGACAAGTATATATCAATATATGTGTGCGAGGCCTTCATGCACCTCCAAACAAGAAAAATTCTTTTCATTCAATTTTTTGCAGAGAGTATATTATACGTCACTTCTACCCCACTAAATTTCCATTTTATAGCCAACTATTTCTCTTATATATATATATATATGTTTTGACCTTCTCTAACATAGATACAAATGGATGTTAAATTAACTTATTTAGGTGCTAATCATGGTTAATTTATATATATATAACAAGCATGTAGCAAGTACTCAAATTATTATGGGTCATTTTATGTTAGGACACTATATGGTAATGTTATATGTAGCACAATTTTTATTATTTATAATAAATGAAACTTTCCCACTTCTATTAGAAAATTTGTAGAGATCGATGTGATACATATATAATCGAATAGTTATATCCCCCATGAATTATAATCATGTATGCATGATTGCATAGAATTCATGTGGTTTACATATCTGCAGGTATATAGTACGTGCTACCATAGGCAGGTCATTGATGGTCCAATGGAATATATATTATTTTTTTTGTATCAGTCTAAAATGTAGTGCTGACATCACAGTAGTGTTGTCTATAAGTCACTCTAGTGGCACTAGTACTTTGCGTATTTTTGTTTATTTACTTTGTTTATATATACTCTGCCACTTCTTTGAAGTCTATCAAATCATATATGTATAAATACTTGTTGTTGATGTTACATAAAAATGTACGTAAAAATACTTGTTGATGTTACATAACATGTATGTAGAAATACTTGCTGTTTATAAAAGTTTTTTTTATTTTTTATAATGCGTTTGTTATAAAATGGAACTTTAATTTCCCACTTTTTTTAGAGAATATTTTAATAACAAGACAGACGGATATCATCTGAAGCTACTGGGACTTTATCATAGTAGCTAGGTTTAAATAATAGTAATAATTTATTAGGGCCGACTTTTAGATATACCTTCATTTTGTTGTTGAGAAAGTGTTTCTTACTCTAAGTAGTAAGATTTTTAGCACAAGTCATGAGATTCTTATGCCACTGCGAAGCTCCCGACATAGTAGGGTCATTCTCCCAAGAAGAAGTAACCATAGATTTACAATCTTTAGCAGATAACCAAAAAGCCTCAATTAAATCTAAACTGCTTAGGAGTCTTTAATTTAGAGTAATCAATATCGATAAGTAAAGGTGAGTGATCAAAGCCCATAAAAGGGAAGATTAAAAACTTGAGAGCAAGGATTAGAATCAAGCTATGAGGGAGTGGCAATGACCCTATCAAGCCTTTCTTTGACCGAGGAGCCATCTCTATTAGCAAACTAAGTATACTTCAATCCAATAGAGTCAAGATCCAACAACTTAGAGTTCCTCAAAAAAGTTTGCAAGTACTTCAATTCTCTTGCAGAAAGCGGATTGCCACCCTCCTTCAAAGCCAATGCCAAGACATTAAGATCCCCAAAACAAATCCATTCCTTAGTAATCATATCACCCAAAGTAGTCATCCCATCCCAAAAATTTGATTTGTTAACATTCAAAGGAGGGCCATAAATACAAGAGGCCCTCCAAGACTCCATGGAACTCTTAATCAACACAAAAATATTGATTAAATTCTTAGATGAGTCCAAAATGGACATCTCCACCTCATTATTCCACCAAAGAGCTAAACCTCTTGACAATCCTTCTGGAGGAATGTAGAAACTACCAGTAAAAAACAAAGACTGCTTTGATTCTTCCATTTTTTCATTCTAACCTGTAGTCTCTAGAAGGAAAACTAAGAAAGAACAATATCGAGCCCTGGTATCTGTTTGATTGTTTTTTTAGAACCAAATAAATACTCAATTCTAAGTTTACTCACAAGTGCACGAATTGCGGCGTAGCAAAGCATGCAAATAACGAGGTTGATCCCACAGGGAATATGTAAACACGCATCAAACCAATTTAGCTTATTCACAACTCACACACACAGCATGGGGGTTTAGAATTAGATCAAAACTCACACACACACACACACACTTTCATGGCATTATTAAGCATCAGAATCCACCAAACCATTAATGAACAACTAATATGATAACATGCAATTTCAAAAGACTACGAACATAAAGTTTGACTACCAAAGGCTTTGGCGTTATGCCTTCCTTATACATGTACTAAGAGCTTATTGGGCCTACTCTAGCAAGTTAACGTGCATGTTCCTAGATAAACTAGGGCAATCACCCATGCAAAAGTCATTATGTTAGTTTCAATATTTGTATTGGCAATTTCCTTGACAAAACAGCTTGTAATCATTTTAGATTTGAATACAAGCTCTAGACTAAGTTAGGAACATTTGAGTGTGCAATGAAGACTACACAGCTGGTCCTACATCTCTTATGCCTAAGGTAATGCCCATACCATGCATTTCACACAATATCAGTTTTTCACAGAGTAGTGCATGTTTTGACTAGTCTATGACATATCATACCCTACACTTTTCTGGCACGGGAACTGCACATACTATGTTGTGAATATTAATTGATCCAACGTGAGGTCTTTTATGTGGGTCACTCTCCTAAATGGGTATTTACACGTGCTTAATTTTCTGACTTCTTATGATTGGGCTTTTACTCTCCTCATTTATTCTCCAGTCCACATCAGTTTTTAATGGATTTTCATTTTGCACTATTCATCATCTTCCCCAATCTTTTTCCTGAAAATGGAAACTTTCCCAAAACAGCAGCCCCCTTCTCTCACACGAATCTTTGGATTCTCTTTGGCATATTCGGCTATGAGCTGTCCTAAAAGTTTGTTAGGACTTGAGCCTATTATTGGCTGCCATGTGGAATGGTGTGGGTGTGCGTGTGTGGCTGCTGCTATAGGGTACGGGCAGCCCTTCACTCTCTTCGTCTCTCACATTTTTGGTATGTTTTGAGTAGCTTTTGAGCTGAGTTTTTAGAGAGACCAAATGGGTATCTTATTTTTCAAGAGTTGAAAGTTTTTCTTTGAAAATTTTCTTGTGTTCATCTCTTGATTTGTTTTATCTAAAAACTAAATGGGTTTTGTGTATGGGTTTCAGATTTCTTCAAAAGCATAAATACATCACTCTAGTTTTTAGATTTGGGTTTATATTGACTTCTTCAAATCTTGTTTGGTTGAAGGAGTTGATCTTGCTAACCCAAAATAATGCCTATCACTTTCATATCTTGAAGATCCATAAGCAAGCTGCAAATGGGGTGCTACGTGTTGATGAGCTAGAGGATAGAGCTGCCAACAATGTAAATGACTCTTGGCTTGTTGGTTGATGGTTGCACAAAGTGGGTATGCTTGCTGCTACTTAGCTTTAGAGTAAGTAAATGAGCTTGTGTGCTGATATAGACTTTTATTGAACCTCAACATATTGGATTGCCCGGTCAGCGGATAAGACCCCCAGTTTTGTAACCCTTTGAGGTTTTTCTCGGTGAACAATTTGTGTGTTTCCTCCTTGTGATTTCTGGGTTTATTTGCCATTTGTATAACTTGGGTTTAACTCTTTGTCATATGCTATCAGACCTTGTTTTATGGTTGATAATATTGCAACTAATAAACTGAATCTAATTTAGCATCACACACGTCACTTTAGTTGTGGCTAGCACTGGGATGCCTACTTTGATGGATCCTTGAGTGCCTAGGTTGTCACTCCTTACATGAATACTTGAAATGCTAGCTAGTTGTGTTTCTTGAATTGTGCATCTGTCGTGCAGACGTAAGTGTGTTTGATTGGTTTAGTCTTGTCAAATAGTTTTAAAAATTGGGTCCGATCAGTGATTGTTGTTATACTTAGGTGCTTCAAGGTATTAAAGCACTTTATACCAAACTTCAATTGGTATTAGAGCGCTACTCTAGAAGAAAATAGAGAAGTCTTAGGGTTAGTTGGTGCTTGATCATTTTAGATGGATAGGAACAGAGTTGTGAGTTCTTGTAACTCTCTTCCTTTCTTTGATGGCAGCAACTATGCTGCCTAGAAAGAGAAATTTGAAATTTTCCTTGTTGCATATGATGAGTTTGCGTATGAATTTCTTACTGTTGAGTGGTCTCATCCTACCCAAATCATAGATGGAGTAGAATTACTTAAGCCTAGGTCTGAGTGGACAGCAGCTGAGGCAACTGCCTCTAGCTCAAACAAGAAGGCTAGAAATGTCATTGTCACGGCATTGTCTACTACACAATTTGCCCGTGTCCAACATTGTGTCACAGCTAGACAAGCTTGGAACAAACTTCGGGTAGTCCATGAGGGTGATAAGCAAGTGAGGTCTCTTAGGCTACAAATGGTTCATGCAAAATTTGAGGAAATTAGAATGAAAGATACCGAGTCATTTTCTGATTTTTATGAGAGGCTAGAAGAACTTACAAATGAAGCCATGTCCTTAGGAAAACCTTTTAAGGAGTCCATCATTGTCCAAAAAGTACTTAGGTCACTACCCAAGAGATTCGAATCCAAAAAAATGCTATCCAAGAGGTTCAAAATTTGGATGAACTTAAAATTGGCAAATTAGTAGGAAAACATAAGACTTTTGAGATGGAACTTCAAATGGATAAAAGAGACAGCAAGAACTCCAAGGATATAGCCTTGCAATGTGTCAAAGAAGAGAGTGAAAAATCAATGAGGTCCGATGATGAGGTTGACCTCTTTGTCAAAAAGTTTAGGCAAATCCTTAGAAATAGAGGGAGAGAAGCTAGGAAAAATGGAAGTAACTCTAGGGAATTCAAGTTTAAACCACAAGGTGAGAAACCTTTTGAGAGAAAACCAAAGTGGAAGTCCAGCTTTAGAGACTATAGAACATCCAAGAGAGAAATCAAATGTTATACTTGTGGGGGTGTAGGTCACATAGCATCTGAGTGTGTAAACAATAGGAAGAAGTACTCCATCAGCAAGAACAAAGCCATGAAAATCACCTGGACTGATAGTGAAAGTGATCATTCCCACGATTGTGAGTCGTCATCCAACAATGAGGGTGATGAAATTGCATTTGTTGCATCAATCAAGGAGATTGATCAAGTTGAAGAAGCTTCAGACTCAGAATTTGCTTTAGGTGATGAGTCTTACACTGCACTATGTGAAAAGTATGATATGCTGTTCACCGAAACCGTTAGCACAAAAGAAGAGAATGTGAATCTTAAGAACACTAAACTGAAATTGAGTGAAAAAATTGAGTCTCTTGTGAGTGAGAAAGAGTCATTGACTCTTGTGAAACACAATCTTGAAAGCCAAGTTAAAGTACTCAAAGAGAGCAACATTTCTTTTAAATCATTGAATGAGAAACTCCAAAGAGAGGTGAAGGTTGGAAATGAAAGCATTGTTGAGCTCACCATTGGGGCAGAAAGGGTGGACAGAATGCTTAGGATTAGGAAAATTCATGGGGATAAACCGGTTTGGATTTTAGTGAAGAATCTTCTAGTGTGTCTAATTCAAAAACAAACTTTGTCAAGTCCAAGTCTAATTATAGTGACAAAAAGGGTCTAGGGTTTCTTGATATTGATTTTTTTGCTTCCCATTCTAATTCAAGTCAAGCCACAACAAGTGCCTCACCAAAAGATGGCCTCCCTCCACTTATAAAGTCAAGGTTTATCCCAATTTGTCATTATTGCAATGTCAAAGGTCACATTAGACCAAATTGTAATTTACTTAAAGGGAAGAAAAATGCACAGGTAAAGAGAACCATCACACTTGAAGATCAAGTTGATCACCTACTCAAAGAGGTAACTAAAATTGCCAAGCTTTTTACCACTATACCCAAAGAAAAACCAAGTTCAAAACAAAAATGGGTTGAGAAAAACACCACCAAATGTCTGGTTGCTTTGACTACTTGTGACAAACCAGTAAGTGATAAATATGACAAAATTGTGAGCGACACACTTGAAAAACCAAGATGGGTTAGATGCATTCATGATGATGATAAGATCTTAGATCCAATAGTTCAGCCAATGAAGACTAGAAAACAAATGTCCAATGAAATAGCACATGTGTGCTATATGTCCATTGTTGATCTTATGGAGAGTGGTACTTTTATCTTGCAATGTGTTCCTTCCAAGAAAAAATTGGCAAATATTGTGACCAAGGTTTTGGAACCTCCAAAGCATGGTGGTTTAAGGAAATCTATTGTCATTTGTGTCAATAATTGATTCATCTTTCAATTAAATGTGCTTCATTGTCATTTTATTTGCTTTCTTGCATTGTAGTTATAGTTTGCATTTTGCATAATAAAATGAAAGACATTTAAACTATGCTCACTCACTCCGCTTGATATTAAAAAGGGTATTTGCTTCTAAATTTTAATATGTCAGTGAGTATAATCCTTTTTCTTGTCAAATGTAAGCCTTCAAGTCTCTTTCTCATAGAAATTTTGACAAGTTAAGACAAATTGTTAAACAACCTTCAAGGATAATTTGATTGAATTTGAAATTTTAATCTTTTAGGATAATTACTCATTTGTGACTTTTCTTAACCTAAAGACTTCTTTATTTGAACAAATAGCCAAAAATACAAATATATGTTAAAAAAAAAAATTTTCAAGAGAAAAATTTGTTGAGATGATTTAATTTTCAAAGAAGTGTGACCAAAGAAGTCACGGCCCTAGGGAGTGATAAGGGCTCTTATGAAGTTTTAGGGTAAAGAGTCGCAAAATTGGAGTAAATCATTGCACTAAACAAGGAGTGTGCTTAAAAGAAAAAATTGTCTTCAAAGTGCTTTTGTCATGAGTTGAAAAATTGTGTTTTAAGGTTTGATCTCAAATTAGAAATTATCTTAAGAGATTAGTTTCTAATCTAATTGTGTTGAAAAAGCTTGCTTTAACAAATTGGATTTTCATTGACATTGTTTTCTTTTAGGAAGAGATTTGAGTGCTTGCAATGATCCCCTTATCCCAAATATGCTCACTTAATTGAAAATCTTGTAATTTCCCATTTTCCCTATTAGCTGGAGTGTGGTACATTTGTTTTGAATCTTCTTTTGTTAAAATGCCTTGCATTTCATTTCATTCAAGTATGACACATTTCACACATGATTTCAATTTCAATAAGATTTTGAAGCACAAGTGATTGGAAGTGAGTCTTCTGATTCCTTAGTTCTATATATCTGAGAATTATTTCTCTGAACTCTTATATTGATTCATTGTGATGAATTTCTTTTACTCTCTAACATATCGTCTTCATTGTGCTATTATTTGGTTAAGTTTAAGTGAAGTGATCTTGTGTATCTCTCTAAACCCTGTGTCAAAGTGCATTCTGTTTGACTACTTTAGGCCTAGTCATACAAAGTAACTTGTGATCGTTTGAGGATTATCCTTAAGGTTCGACTATTCAGTAGTGTCTTTACTAAATCATGTCAGCATTTTTTTGTCCGATAGGAAATTTTTGAAGGAAAGTTTCATCTTAGGGGGAACTTTCTTTTAGGGGAAGTCAATTATTAAAGGGGAGTTTTGGTTTATTAC
The DNA here is from genome assembly GCA_003254885.1 of Purshia tridentata. Taxonomy (NCBI): domain Eukaryota; kingdom Viridiplantae; phylum Streptophyta; class Magnoliopsida; order Rosales; family Rosaceae; genus Purshia; species Purshia tridentata. The sequence continues at coordinate 16,085 of QANT01004149.1, read as the reverse complement.
TTTAGGACATTTGGCAAGTGTACCTTACTATCCCTTGTATACATATCAATCTTTTGTATTCTCTTCAATTTTCAATTAAGCCGTGAAGCATGATTTTTTTTGGAAGTGACGTTTCTACTTTCCATGATCTTACATATTTGTTAGATGTGTTGTTTGAGCCTTATATGTGCCCTCTCTTGTAACTTTAGTCATAAGCTCATTTCACCTCTAGCTTTCACAAGGCCCATTTGTGGAAAAAGGTTGGTATGATTGTCATTCTCTTTGGTCCATTTGTGTTTTATTTGTCATACCATGTTGGCCCAGTTTCTCTCTCATGTTCACTACCCAGGCCGCTGCACTTGCTTGTGATAATGATTAGATTTAGGGGGAGTATTTGTCTTAGGAAGTTCTAGACTTTAGGGGGAGTTTGTTTTTCTTTTTGTTTTCAAGGATTCAGGTTATTTAACAGTTTTGTCTAGGGGGAGTTATTATTTTGGATGCTGAATTTTGTTTCATTTTTTTCCCTACTTGTAGTTGTTTAATCTTGTGCCCCTTACTTGTACCTTTTCAATATATTGCCCTTTCTTTATTGTATCTCTTACTTATTGATCATTCTGCCTTTTACTTCTTACTTGTTTCCTTTTGTTTTTCCATTACAAAAAGGGGGAGAAATTTGGATATCTTGTGTTGTTGTTGTATTCTTCCTTGCAAGTGGCTATATCACTCTAACTGTGGGCAGATTGGGACTTTGTGTGTTGAGTGGTATGTGAGGTTATTGGGTTAGTGTTTTGTCAAGTAAAGCCAAAGGGGAAGATTATTAGTTTCAATATTTGTATTGGCAATTTCCTTGACAAAATAGCTTGTAATCATTTTAGATTTGAATCTCACACAAGCTCTAGACTAAGTTAGGAATATTTGAGTGTCCAATGAAGACTACACAGCTGGTCCTACATCTCTCATGCCTAAGGTAATACCCATATGATACATTTCACGCAACATCAGTTTTTCACAGAGTAGTGCATGTTTTGACTAGTTTATGACATATCATACACTACACTTTTCTGGCACGGGAACTGCATATACTATGTTGTGAATATTAAGTGATCCCACGTGAGGGTCTCTTATGTGGGTCACTCTCCTAAATGGGTATTTGCACGTGTTTAATTTTTGACTTCTTATAATTGGGCTTTTACTCTCCTCATTTATTCTCCAGCCCACATCAGTTTTTAATGGGTTTTCATTTTGCACTATTCATCATCTTCACCAATCTTTTTTCTAAAAATGGAAACTTTCCCAAAACAGCAGCCCCCATCTCTCACACGAATCTTTGGATTCCCTTTGCCATATTCGGCTATGAGCTGTCCTGAAAGTTTGTTAGAATTTGAGCCTATTGTTGGCTGCCATGTGGAATGGTGTGGGTGTGCGTGTTTGGCTGCTGCTATAGGGTACCGGCAGCTCTTCATTCTCTTCGTCTCTCACATTTTTGGTATGTTTTGAGCAGCCTTTGAGCTGAGTTTTTAGAGAGACCAAATGGGTATTTTATTTTTCAAGAGTTGAAAGTTTTTCTTTGAAAATTTTCTTGTGTTCATCTCTTGATTTGTTTTATCTAAAAACTAAATGGGTTTTGTGTATGGGTTTCAGATTTCTTCAAAAGTATAAACACATCACTCTAGTTTCTAGATTTGGGTTTATATTGGCTTCTTCAAATCTTGTTTGGTTGAAGGAGTTGATCTTACTAACCCAAAATATTGCATATCACTTTCATATCTTGAAGATCCATAAGCAAGCTGCAAATGGGGTGCTACGTGTTGATGAGCTAGAGGATAGAGCTGCCAACAACGTAAATGACTCTTGGCTTGTTGGTTGATAGTTGCACAAAGTAGCTATGCTACTGCTACTTAGCTTTAGAGTAAGTAAATGAGCTTGTGTGCTGATATAGACTTTGTATTGAACCTTAACATATTGGATTGCCCGTTCAGCGGATAAGACCCCCAGTTTTTAACCCTTTGAGGTTTTTCTCGGTGAACAACTTGTGTGTTTCCTCCTTGTGATTGCTGGGTTTATTTGCCATTTGTATAACTTGGGTTTAACTCTTTTTCATATGCTATCAGACCTTGTTTCATGGTTGATAATATTTCAACTAATGAACTGAATCTAATCTAGCATCACACACCTCACTTTAGTTGTGGCTAGCACTAGGATGTCTACTTTGATGGATCCTTGAGTGCCTAGGTTGTCACTCTTCACATGAATACTTGAAATGCTAGCTGGTTGTGTTTCTTGAATTGTGTATCTGTCTTGCAGACGTAAGTGTGTTTGATTGGTTCAATTTTGTCAAATAGTTTTAAAAATTGGGTCCGATCAGTGATCGTTGTTATACTTAGTGCTTTAAGGTGTTAAAGCACTTTATACCAAACTTCACATTAAGTTCCATGAAGATGTCAAACACACAGACCATCTTTCCAACCAAATGTACACGATGCTAATCATATGAATACTATTATGACAACCGTTGCTTAAGTGGCTACTTGTTACTTCTAAAATTATCATCCTTTTGAGCTTATTCAATTTTATAATTAACAATCACTAGATGCTTTATCCCTAAGGTGGCTAGTCTTAAAGACTCTACAACTAGTGTCATTTAATTAGATAATAGGATTTTATGTAAGTACCATCATCATCAATTCCAGAAATCATAATTAAAACATTGAACATAAATAGAGGCTTCATCCTTAACTTAATAATGCATAAAAGTAACTAAGACATGAATATGAAAATAAAATATTTAATTAAATAAACAAATTGCCAATTCATATTCAAGGTCTTAATTAATACCTAAAAATAATAAAATAACACAAAAAGCATGAAAAAGGAAGAAGGAAACCACAAGGAAGTCACGTCAAAGCCTAGGAACCTTGCGGCAAGGCTAGGCAGCAGGGGGGTCCTCCTTGAAGCTCACGGCAAGGCTGGGCTGCAAGGGTGTCACGGCCTCCTTCTTGGACTTCTAGGGCTACTCAGCACACACTCCTCTTCTTTGCTTGGCTTGCTTGTGGCACATTTTATCTCTCTCTCTCTCTAAAAATATAAAATTCTGAACTTTGGGTGTGAGAGCAGATTTTGCTTCAATTCTTAGTGTCAAGCTTGGTGTTAAACAATGAGGAGAGGAGGCCTTTATATAGGACTAAGAAGGTGCTGATTCCTCGGCCTCCAAGGACTTGATTTGCGGCAAAGAAGGAAAGTAAATTAGGGTTTCCTCTGCATGGGCTTGCGGCAAGGGCATCACTTAAGCCCATGTGACTTGCGTCTCCCCTTTTCATGCATGTGGCCTTCTCCCTTGGTCCACACACATGCCACCTCAGGCCCATTCCTTCATGTGATGTTAACTTGAGCCCATTGACTTGAAGAAACTTCTAGAACCCTATGACTGTGACCAAACATTCCTTGGTCCACTAGGAAATTTTGTCCAACTAGGGTTAGGTTTTCCTAGTCCAACTAGGATTTGGTTTTCCTAGTTTAACTAAGATTTCTCATTTCTGACCCTGGACATTGATGGTTTTCCTGGTTTGGCTAGGATTCCTTATTTGAGTAGGATTTCAGCTTTCCTAGTTCCACCAAGATTTCTTTAGTTTTTCTAGTTTGATCAGGAATTGTCCAATTTTGGTTCTTTTGGCTTCTTTCTTCATAATTACTTCATTTGACCTACAAAAGACAGAAACAAAGCAAAAACACACAAAACGCCAAGTTCTAGCGTTCTAGATTAGGGAGTTAGCATATAGAAACAAGTACAAATGCACACTCAACAATATCCTTCAGGGATTACACTGTCAAGGATGTCCCTATGCCTTTACAGTTCCAACTTAGCATCCTTATGAAAGCCTTGTGGTTGCTTCTGGCTAGCCACCACAACCATCAACACAAAGATCAGAAACCTCATGACCATAAAAAACCTGCACTTCAAAAAGTTGATCACTAGGAAGAGCTGTCATAGTCATAGAAGCAGTCGAACCCACAGGTTTCTTCAAGTGTCCTTTTCTCTTAGGAGGGTCAGAACTAAGCAAAACGACACGTCGAAAAGCATAGAAAAGGTAGCGAGACATGGAAGAAAAGAAAAGCAAGAAGCGGAAGGGGAGAGAGAGAGAGAGAGAAATAAACAAAGGGGAAACCGGGAAAGACAAAAGAATCGAAAGTCGGCGCCTCCTGTCTTCGCCGACCAATCATCACGTCCTTTTCCTCTCCCCACCTCCCCCTCCTGTTGTCCACCACCAAACTCTCTCTCTCTCAACCCCCCACTTTCTTATAAAATTCTCACCCTCTCCCTCTATTTTTCTTCTTCTCTGGGTTTCATTTTTCTGTTATTTTCTTCGTTTCATTTATTTGTTTTAAAACAAAAGCTTTTGCCCCAATTTAGCCTTCTTGCTATGAGATATCATAGGATTATGCTCATAAAATCTTTTAAGATTTAGTGTTTTAAATACTCGTGCTAATTTAACCACTGTTCCCAAAGCATCATCAAACTTAGGCTTTAGAGTAATAATAGGGGAAGTTGTTAAAGAATCCTCAGGAAAATCAACATTGTATTCCACAAGCTCACCACCACTCTTACTCTATAAGTTAGGTTTCACATTCTCAGACTCATCTGAAATAGAATCCAAAGGAGAATTAGATGTCACCATATGAGAGTGAGTATGATACTCAAAGCTGACAGTTTGAATAGTGGTGGTAATAACATTTTGAGTTTCTTGAAAGATAGCCACCCTACTCTCAACATCCTTGTCTTTCACATTAGTAGTACTTGGAACATTTTTAGTGTGATTAAGAGTAAATCCAGGCTTCAATTTCACCTATTTAGTATTGAGATCCATGAAAGAATTACTAGCAGCTAGAGATTCAATAATTCTTTTGGGCCCCAAACTACTCCACAGGTTGGAATTCTTCTTAACTGCTTTCTGCTTATGTAGAAAGCTAAGGTTAGGTGCAGTGGTAGTCCTCAGTTTTTCAGAGTATCTCATTTTGCTGTTAGAGTCAAGTGAAATTTCATCAGGACAATTAGAATGACCATGACCCAGCAAGCCACAGTTGTAGCAAAAGTTTGAAAGTCGCTCATACCTCATAGGGATTCTTCGTTGTTCATTCTCATCTTGAGGGATTCAAAGACAATCCAAAAAAGATTTAGTAATATCCACAAGGACCCTAACCCTAAGCAAGCCACAAGGATAAAGCCCAGGGTCCTCAACTTCCAGTACTGTCCCTAACTTAGCACCAAACTTTAGAGCTACCTCCTTAGTCATCAGCCCGCTAGGTAGATTATCAATCTGAATCCAATAGGGAACCTCAAAAAAACAAATATCCTTTGTAGCACAACGACCTGGCCAAGGGACAATGTTAACATAGAAGCCCTTAACAGCCCAAGGTCCATTATCCAAAATTCTCCTAGCAACTTTAGCATTTTCACAAGAAATAGAGAAGATAAGATCCTTCACACCAATCATAGTGACAGCCCCAAAAGATTTCCAAGCAGATAATAAGATACCAATGATTGTACCTCTGTTAGGCATTTTCTCAGCTATAATGGCTACAATTATATTGATCTTTTCTTTTGCAGGAGGATCACCAACACAATTCTCTGGATCTAGCGGCATAAAGAAACAACAGCTAGAAACAAAGAATTTTGAAGAAAAAGATGCAAATCACCATAGATAGAAAGCAAGAGCAAAATAACCAGTACATTCCACCAAGAATAAAAAATCAAAGGACTAGGTCTGAAAGAGGAAGAAGAGGGCTAAAGAAGAATTATTAGATCGCACAAATAGAGCAGCAGATTAGAGAAAAATAAAGTCAATTAGATCACATGACGAAGAGGAACTTATGATGATAGAGTAATCAATAGAGAAGGATGAGAAAACCAAAGTAAAAATGGACAAAAAATGTCATGGCATGAGACCAAGCTCACAAGCAAACGCCATAGTAGCGTGAAGAAACCCCATTTCTAAAGAGAAAACCTCGGCCCGAGAGAGACGAGTAACTTATGGTACAATCCTCTTTAGTTAGGTAATTAAAATTGGTCATGTTGGTTCGCAGATTATTTTTTGGGCTTATAATTATAGAAAATTTCATTAATAACATTAATAAATCAGTTAAGAAAAAAAGGATGTTTTCTTACTGTTGCATCAACTAACACACAATGGAAGCCTGAAAATTGTTCAGTGGATCAAAATTCTCTTGAACTCCAAACTCTACAAACATGGGCCTTAATTTTTTTATTGTCTTCTGTTCGCAGATTATTTTTTGGGCTTATAATTATAGATAATTTCATTAATAACATTAATAAATCAGTTAAGAAAAAAAGGATGTTTACTGGATCAAAATTCTCTTGAACTCCAAACGCTACAAACATGGGCCTTAATTTTTTTATTGTCTTCATAGGGGATCAAACTCTGAATTGGCACTAGGGCCATTCTACAGAAAAAAAGACAAAAACAACTCACTGAACTCCAAAACAACAGTTTTAATAAAAAAAATTAATGCTAAAAAATAAAGCCTTGTTTGAAAAATTAACTACCATCAAGGTCAACATGCCCTTAAGTGCAGATGGAATATTAACACAAAAACAACTAAGCGAACTTCAAAACATAAGTTTTAAACAAAAAATCAGTAATAAACAATGAAGCCATCCCCTTTATTTTGCATTCTATATTCCTAAACTAAGAAACAAAACAATCGACACAAACCCAGAGAAACACAAACTCACCAAAAAGAAAGCAAGATTGCACATAGTAACCCAAAGCAAACATAGCCCAACAAAATAGAAACAGATAAATTTGAGAAAACTATGTAAATAAAAAATTTCATTTATTTTGCCAAAAGCAGGAACAACGAACGGACAGATTTGCATCCCACAAAAGAAAACCAAAATAAATTATGATAAGACGACAGATCGCGATCAAACATTGTGCTTCTCATCAAGTATAGAATCTGCCAAAGCCTTTTTCAATCACTGATTATAAAAGAAAATTGGGAAAAAAAATCATATCAAAACACGTGCCTTATCTTTGCTCCAACATGCGCCTTATCTTTGCTCCAACATGCGCCTTTAATCTTCAAGAACCCCATTTCCTGGGATGACTAGATGAGAAAATTGGTTATAACATCCCAAATTCATGTGTTTGAGGGAGAGGAAAAAAAATTGGCCATTTGATCGCAAAGCAATCGGGAAATGAAAGATGAATCAAACCAAACATGCAATATAAAGCTAAGAGAGAGTAAATGACCATGAAGGGCACCTCCAAACAGGGTATTCACACAATGGCACACAGATAAAAAAAAAGGGCTGTGAGGAGAAACATAATTAAACCAAACCGATGGCACGGAGTGTAAAAAAAGGAAAAAGAAATAGGCCAAAATTAAACACCCAATAAAAAACCAAAAAGTGCCTAACAATAAATCAAATGACAAAGCACAAAGACAAAAAAAAAATGGACACAAGGACAAAACTGACTTCTCCAGCTACAGCTTAGTAGGCCTTCTCTGGCCTTTTAGTATATATAGAATTTCCTCTTTATAAATTGGACACCTCGTACAAACTTGCACATCACACACTGAGATGAAAATTCATTCGATTGCCTTCGTTCCCTTATGTGCCAACATATGTAATTATAGCTCTTGTAGCATTTTGCCTCTTCTTTTTCTTTTTTGGTTTGAATAGTATTACACATTGGAAATTGCTCTGGCTCAAAAATTTTGGCAGCATGAAGGCCATAAATCAAGTCAAAACACCTCATTGTGAGGGAAGACAAGGCTTCCCACCTTTGTGGGGCGTGTCACCAATTAGCTTGAAATAACCGATTGGAAAAGATGAATTTAAAATATGCGAAAAATAAAAATGAATTTAAATGCGCCAAATGAAAATCTTATTTCTAGAAAACAATTGTGTGATAGGAAAGGTAGGAGAAAATTTTATCTAAGTTCTTTTCTTGCCTAGGATAATCTAGGACTTTAAGCATGAACAACCAAAATAAAAATAAAAATAAAAAGATGGTAGCAAGAGAGCTTGAAATAAAAACTCAAGGGAAATTTACATTTGAAATAAACTTGAGGTTAGGTGAAAGTTAAATCTAAGCAAGACAAAAGAAAAAGAAATGCAAATATTAAAAGAGCTAGGAGCTTGAACAGATACAAAAGAAATTAATACAAAATTATAATAAGGAGTAGATCTAGGTGTGAAACTACCCTATAAAAGGGAATAAAAAAAGATTTGAGAATATTAAATGAATTTAAAGAACAAGAGTAATTAAAGCGTAATAAAGAATAAGATCTAAGCGAATTCAAATACTAGAAATGAAAAATAAGGTAAATAGTATGCAACTTTGAAAGAAAAGCTTGAAATAACCGTCTTTTTCTATTGCACAATACTAGAAATAAGATTTTAATTCGGCGCATTTAAATTCTTTTTTTTTTTTTAAATTCATCGTTTCCATGCGGCTAGCTAATTGGTGGCACGCCTCGCAAAGGTCAAAATCCTCTCCCCTCCCACGGCGAGGTGTTTTGACTTGACTTTCGGTCCTCCACGCGGCGGAGAATTTTTTAACCAAAACAAATTTGCACGCCCAATGGGACCAAAATGAACAAGCATGGGCAGTACAATCCCTTGCACTATTGGCCATGTACCAACATCTAGTTTGTCAATGGCAGCTACAATGGGTATATGGTAGAGGGGTAATACAGCCAGCCTGGACCCCACGGCAAAAGTTATGGCTCTCTTCACTCACATGGTTATGTTGATATATATGGGAGGTAATATAATGTTTTTCAACCCCAGTATCAATTCTCTTCACCAATGGAGAACTCTAGAAAAATTGAGGAGGCAAAGAGGTTGGCTGCTTAACCATGTGCAGAGAAAAGGAAATCCTTTGAAGAAATCAGCAAAATCCTCAAAAAAATACAAAAGGACTTAGCTATGGCCAAATCACAAGCAGCCAAAGCAAAAGCAAAAGCCATGCGCTCAACTTTAAATGAAAGTAGACCCCCACCTCTCCTACATAAAAGAAAGAAGAAAGATTGGTGTGAGTGTGTGAAGAAAACTCTTCAGTGGGCCTAGAAGAATTTATTGAGAAAGTTATTTGTGCCCAAAAAGTTACTTCTCAATTTTCTGAAACCGATAATGAGGTTGGACCTATTTCCAAGATAGAAGAAGAGGTGCTTGTCTCTGCTCCACCAACCATTGGACTACCAAATTCCAAAAAATTTCAAGAAACCATTTTCGGCTAGAATTGCAAAATTTCATTTAGAGGTCAAATTTGGTAGATATGCCACACTAGGGGGCAATTTTTTTCTGCCTATTAGAAGGCCTATTATTTTCACTACAAATATCATCTAGGTTTGCTGCTTCACGACCCACCAAAATTCATTGATCTTTATGGGAAAATAAAATTTCCATTGACCATTATATAATATTGAAATGTTTTATTGATTTAAATGTAACTTTTTATAATCTTCTCGTCTCTAAACCATCAAACCAGCAAATCTCAATTGAGGTTCCAAATATGTATATGGAAATTTGAATTATGAACATTATGGAGTATTTTCTTGTCATTCCTTTAATTTTTTTATTTTTATTTTTCCTAATTGGGCTCTTTCAAACTTACATTGGACTTGTAGCAAGCTAGAGAAATCTAAGTTAGGTGTCTTTGTAGTGGGCCAATTGGCATGGATCTAGCTCAAGGGAGCTCTTGCTTTGTTCGAGCAGACAATCCTGCTATCAAGGGTCTGGACCCATCTAGACTATTGGCTTAAATGAGCATTTAAAACAATTTAATTGGGCAACAACACCTGGTCCACTTCACACAACCAAAGACTATCCAATTATGCATTAAAACAATTTATTGACAAATAGATGGAAGCAGAGAAAGTTTGACTATATTGAAAAATCCTCCACTGGTCTCTAGCTAAAGCAAGGCTTTCGTATAAAGTTGATACCAAGCTCCAATCTCAACATTTGATTACAAAGTAGAGAGAGACTACGAGGGAGATTGTGTTTAAAGGTTGAGATTGCAGCCTAATATCAGTCTTGAAGTTAAAAAATGCCAGGCATTAGGTCCTAGAAATAGACCTTTCCACAAGGTCCTCATTAATTAGTCCTAGACGCTTTTGGATTTTTATCTTGGTTTCTCACATCTTGTCAATTTCAGATAAGTGGTGATACTTGCATTCATTTTCGTAATGCAAGAACTTTTTAGTTGCTATGTGGAGCTCAAGTAATAAGGTGGCTTTTCCAATATTTCTTACTTTGCTAATTGTTTCTACATAGTAGAATTGTCCCTAATTTGCCATCAAACCATCATGGTGTTTAATATAGTCCCACTAGGGGAATTTCAAGATGTCATATGCAATCCTTTCTGGGGCACCTGACCAACCTTCAAATTCAAATTATTTAGGACTTTTAACTTTGAGTTTTGTTCAAACTAGGTACTTAAATTAAAACAAAAGAAAAGGCAAGGAAATGGGGCAAAGAACAAATCCAAATTGGATTGGGAGAGGGATATAAAAAAGAAAGAAATGGGGCAGTAAAATTATTAGAGTTACGTAGGGTTCCAAAATCCCTCCTCTTAATCTCTGAAATCTCTTCAGCTCCAGCTCCAGAATGGGGTCGACAATGAACGAGGAAATGTTGAATAAATTGCGATAGCGCCTCCGTCTTTACGAAAAGAAAATGAGATGTATCGAGAAAACAGCGAAATTGTTTGCGATTAAGCCCCTCAACAACGACCAAAAGCGGCTCCTCGAGTCTAAGTTATTGGTCTTCACTCTCATCGCAGAATACAACTGCTGCTCTTCGTCTTTTTAAAAAATATGAGAGGGAACCCAACTCAGACTTTTTTCACACCTCTTTTACTCAATTGTGCCTGCAATAACATACAAAAAAATGTCATTAATACAAGTCTTAATCAGGTGCAAAATAAGCTATGTAGAGAGAGAGGGAGGAGGTGACACGCCCCGACCCTCGGGCACGTGTCCAAGCTGCTGAAAACTGACAACCGTTCCTGTGGGCCCTGTTTCTGGAACTGTGAGCCATGAATATAAAATAATTTCCTGAAAATAACTGTAAGTTTACAAAAAACATGTTTATAAAAACAAGCTGTAAAACCTTTACATAAAAGTCAACTGTAAAACAATTTTCTGAAGCACTGCTGGTCCCACTGCCTCGTCTTCTCTCCACTGCCTCCTCAGCCTGCTCAACCTGCAAAACCAAACCCTGCACCCAACCACAGGTGCACCGGGTTTACACACAAACCCGGTAAGCTCACTAGAGCCCGTGTGAGTGAAATCTACTGTAACCTCAAAATAAACTCATTAAAATAATTAGTCACAAACCAGCTTAAGCCTCCAATCCAATCAAACCACGCATCATAAATCATAATCCTTAGCCTGATCATAATCCTTAACCTGATCATAATCCACTAAACTTCTTAGCCTGATTACCAAATCCTCTAGCCAATCAAGTCCACTGTGCCAAACTGTAATACTTCTATTTATCCTCAATTCAACCTCTAAACTGAAATAATCTCGAAACAATCCACGAGATCCTTACTTGGGATCCAACTAGATCCTCCAACTGGGATCCACTAATCCTCGAACAATAACCACTGATCCTTATTTAGAATCCAACTTAATCCTCAATTGATACCCACTGATACTCCAATCTCATACTTAAGCCTTTAACCTCAAATAACCTTTAACACCTCGAGATCTGCAATCCTAATTTCCGCACCCCTCTTAACTAGCAAACAACAACCAATTACACAAAGCAAACAAGGCAAGCAATTAACTGGACCAGAAAGTTAACTGAACTGAAATAAATTGATCTTAAGTTCACTCACAGTGTTCCGCACGAAAAGACTGAACTACCCTTCGTGCCTTTCGTGGCTCCTTTGCACGGATTCCAAAATCCGGCAGCACAATGGCATCAGAAATGCGATTCCCGAGCCGAGTGCACCTGTTAAGACCAGACAAACCAAGCAAGACAAACAAGTTTCACAACCAGGCCAGCAATTACAAAAATGGGCGGGAACCACCACACACGGTGGCTGCCCGGCCCTGACAAAACACAAGAACGGTCCAAGAACTCACCCACAAGCTCGGGTGGTTGTCCCGAGGCCAAAAACACTGAAAGAAGTCGCTGGAACCCCCACACGCGGCGGTACCCGCGGTGGTCAAAGGGTGGTCAACCTGCCAAAAGTCAAACTCTCTAACGTCAACAACGGACAACACAAACAGGTAGAGGAGGTTGAGAGGATCGATTCTCAAACCTGGGTCGACGGCCAAAAGTGGCCGGAAAAGGAAGAAAACTGGCCGGAAAGCCGGCGGCACACCCACACTCGATCCGCCGTCCACGGCGGTCCCACGGGTCAATCGAACCCACCAACACGCTGGGCTCGACGAGAGGAAGAGATCTGGGCAGGTGGGAGGTCGCGGCGTCGCCGGAAACGTCGAGATCGTCGCCGTGACACCGACTGTGCACGCGTGAATTCTCTCTTTCCGGGCTGTTTCGGGAGGAGGCGCCACCACCGGAGGGAAGAGGGAGAAGAGACGAACACGGCGAGCCGAAGATCGGCTCCAGCCGCCGCCGGACGGGCCCCCACGCGCTGGCGAAAGTCTCGGCTGGAATGAGTGTCGCGAGAGAGAGGAGCTTGCGGGAGAGAGGAGAGAGAAAGTGAGGATTTTCTGGGGTTTTGGGCTTTTAAATCACCTTTTTCAAAATTACCAATGTGTCCTTCTCTTCACACGTCCGTAACTTTCAAACCGTAGCTCCGTTCGACGCGTGCTACATGTCTACGAAATCGTGAGGACGAGACCTTTCCAACGAACCCAAAGTCAACGCGAAAAGACCTCCCGAACAAAGAGTCAACTTTTGCCCCCCTTTTAAAAGTCAAATTTTAAAATTTGAAAAAGGTCCAAAACGCTTTACTTTCCAAATAAAATCCCGAAAACTTTAAAAAAAACTTTTCAAAACCATTTTTGAAAGGTGCGGGGTGTTACATTCAATTCAAGAACAACCAAGAAATATCCAGAAAACCCGAAAAAGGAACTCTTAGAACTCATTAATTCAAATTTCTCTAATCTGATGAATCAATGCAAATAGATATTATAGAGATATTCATTTAGTCAATGCGGAGCAAAACCCATTCCAAAATTCAAGCCAAACATTCTAGAAACAATGAGAATAATAGGAAGAACAAATCTAGTAGGAACCTTGATAAATTCTCAAAAACTTTGATTAGATCATATATCCACGAATTGAAACATGAAATTGTCATTACCAAGAACCATGTCCGCATCAAAACACACCACGAAAAAAAACTTTAGACATGGTTTGAATTTCGAAACAAAATAAAATCCATCAATTTGTTCCTTAAAAATTTCAATGGAAAACATGGAAAAACAATGAATTAATCCATAAAAGTTGTTCTAAATATGCCGAAACAATTACCCAATCATCAAATCATGCAAACTATGATAAAAAAATGAAAATCTGAATTGGGTCAAAGAAACCCTTGCTGGGCGCGTGTAAATTAAGAAGAAGTAGAACAAATTTTTTTATTTTCATATACATGGACCTGAGCATATACGGGCAAAAACTAGAGAAACAAATGAAATTTCACAGCAGAAATATTAATCTCACAAATATGGGCATGCCACGTTACTTATTGTAGACCTCTGAAATGCTGAATATTTTCATAAAATTTAGCAAACTTACAACATTCACTCCCCTCCTCCCTTTCTGTCTCTTTTGTTGGCTGTGGTTGTAATATTGCTTCACAATGTTGTAATTCATATGAATATTTTGTTTCATACCAAATTTACAAGTACATATATACTAGTGCTTTAAAGATTTACATTAGGTTCGGGAAGCATATTATATAATATTGAAACTTTAATTTAGTTTCCCATAAGGGTTGCATTAGTATGGACCAGTATTAATTTTTATTTTTTGATTAAGTGGTGAAATTGGGTTATTAACTCATGCTTAGTTAACTTCATTTGTTTGCACAAGTTGACAGTATGGACTAGTTTTAGTTTTGCTTTTTGTTTAAATGGTGAAATTGGGTTATTGACTTGTGCTTAGTCAACTTCATTTGTTTGCACAAGTTGACAGTATAGACCATTATTAGTTTTGTTTTTTGTTCAAGTGGTGAAATTGCAGCCACTGACCTCACCTAATGGTTTCTGTCTCTAACTCTTTTCAGTGAGCTAAATATAAGAACAAGCCGTGTGTCTACATAGAAGCACAAATTGATGAGGTGCAAATTGAATGGGGAGACTTTGTGACCTCCTCTCATTTGTAGCAATGTGTGGGTACATTTGTGGTACAGCTCAAGAAGTACATTTTGTCATTTTTGGGATATTTAGGTGAAGATATAAATGCTAACTAGCTGCCTAGCTGCTTAGCCTAGATCAAGTTAATTAGCACATGGTGCTGTGCATGTGATTTTAATTTGTAAATGTGGCCTGATTTAACTAGGTGTCTCAAGTTCATGTCAATTGCCATGCATAACAATTTTTTGTAAAAATAGCTAAGTTGAAGATAGAACAAGTGCACTGCTACTTATGGTATTGATTTTTGTAAATGTGGGCAAGTTATTCATTTTTGTCCTAGCTTGAAGCTCTTGGAACAAATACTTGATATTTATGTAATAAATGGATATGTATGGCTTAAATGAATGGATATTCTTGGTTGAATGTTCAATTTTGTTACATAGAATTTTGGTTGAATGAATTATGTAGGACTGAATGAAAGATTTGAAAAAGGGGACAAAATGCATGCCAAATTAGGTATATAAATGTCTAGGCAAATACTATTTTGGACAAAAAAAACTGATTTTACATTCTTAATATATCACAAAAGTTGATATATTAGACATTAATTATCTCTTAAAAATTGAAATTATACACAACTTATACATGTAAATTAATGAAAGAACTAATATGTTAAGAAATTTAGATATAAGTTATTTCAATAAAACTGATTTCTGCAATAATATCCACATTACTTTTTTAGCTAAAACAGACATGTAAATAACTTTAACTATGGGCAAACAATTAACATGTGAAATAATATACACATATGAGTTATAGAATAATTGATATTTGATTTGATATAAACATTAGTTATTCCACTAAAATTGATATTTGGCAATATATAATCATAATTTATTTAACTAAAATTGACATGATATAGAATATAGAAATCAATTTTGAAATTGATAATTATGGGGGAAATAGTTATCATGGTGGGGCTTATTAGTTTTTGGGGTATTTATTATCAATTTTCGACTGGTGTTTATCAACATTATTCTTGTAGTATATAACGAGTCACGTACACACACAAAATCAAAAGTGGGCTAGTCTAGCCTACTAGTCAACAATGGTCAAGAGATATCGCGAAAAATTCATATTGAATTTTCACCGGATATCACATTAATCTACAATAAGTCGTACGAGCCATAATTTAGTCATAAAAAATTGAAAATTCTGTAGTGTGCAGCATCCATATGATGTGTTGGATAGTTTATGTGAGAGGTACCTTGTCATCTCCCAATTTGGGATTAAAAATTATCGGATTAAGAAGTGAGTCACATTTTAATTATAGAATTAACTTTTTTAATTAGAATGTGACTCCTTAATTTGAGATTAATTCTTAATCCTAGATTGAGGTATGATAGTTTAGACATGTTTGGTGGTCAAGGTAACCAGATCGTCACATGTTGCTTGCACACGGAGCTGTAATTATCATCAATCCTTAATCCTATTGCTCTTTTTCCGCCATATATAAACTCTTTTTTCATAGGTTTCACAATCAAACCAGATAGCTGCATGTTCTATGTTGTTTAAGAAAGGGAAAAGATTTTGTGCCACATTATGGCACAAGTATTTTGTGCCATAATCCTATGTGGCAAAATAAAATACTACACATCATTCTTTTATTATTTTTGTGATTATACACATCACCATCTATTTTCAATATATAATTAATATCATTTTTAGTGAAAGACCATCTTATCCAAGCCAAATTAAATAATCTTAATTAATTTATACTTAATTAAATAATACAC
>QANT01004147.1:0-54222 GCA_003254885.1 Purshia tridentata | reverse complement strand
TGTTTCCGGTGTACGGTTTTTATGCCCACCCCTACTTAAAACACCCTTAAAAGAATTTTACTTTATTATTTCTTTAAAGGATACAATAATTAAACTAAAAGGCTTCCATCTTGAAAGCCAATGACTGGTCTCAACTTATTTTTTTTATAAATTTTCTTTTAGAATAGTCATTTTGAAGTGTGGAATATAATTATCACTAAGATTTCATTTAAACTTGATTGTGTTTGATAGTTTCTGGGTGTAAATACACCCTTAATCATAAGGTCTCTTGTGGGCCATGTAATGTTAACAAATTATATGGGCGATCTTGGTCATATGACCTGTCATCAGATTTAAACAATCAAATCGTGGTAAAAAAACAAAATCAAATCAAACAATGAATTGCTCAACCTTTTCATGCATAATAAAATATCTAAGTGATTTGGTAGTTGAGAATGATGTATATAAAATTATGATAACCAAATTAAATATGTAATAATAAGTACTAGGGAAAATACAAAAGCAAAATGGGACTGTTAAAAATGACAAAAGCAAAGACATAGATCTCAAAACATATCTGTCAAATCACACAAACAGACAAATAGAACATATAAAATGTGAAAAAAACAAAGGCAATTTCATGAACAAATAGAAAAACCTAATCATCTAACACACACGTAAACTGCATACAAAATTCCTGGTAAATACCCAAACAATGTCAACAGCAAACAGATCCAAAACTCCGCCTGCAATTCCAGAAACAAGTGGTGTTTGCAATTAAACCCCAAAACCCAAACACAGAAACAAAGCAGGAATTGAATTAATTGGTAGAGACTTACGGCAAAGCCATAGCGAAGGATGACACCCAATGGTGGAAGAAATATGGCAAGAAGGATTTCTATGCATGTCTCTGTGCTCACGTTAGCCTGCTCTGCTTTGCTCTGCTGCATTGTCATTTTGTTTATGAATTATGGCATTTCTGAAATCATGGTCAGAAATTTGTGCAATTTTGTTGAAAAGCTCTGAGTTCCAACTTCCAAGCATGCAGGGCTGGAGGCCACGTAGTACGCCACATACTCTTGCAGTCGATAAATTTTTGCATGTTTTAAATAAATTTAGCTTCTATGCTTCATATAAATCTAACAGACTTATCATTTTATTATTTGATTTAAAATCAAGTTTTCTTCCAATTAATGAACATAAATAGTGGTTATGTGAAAGGTTATTAAAATTAGTGACACTAAATTTATAATTAAATGACTTTCATTATTTTTTCATGCGATTAATATGAGACATTTCATTCATTATAAAAATAAACATGTGGTATTTTTAGTCGATTAATTTGTTAAGACATAGGATTTTGAAATTTGAAATTAATTGCAATCTTAATAAACTATAAGAACTTTAAGTAATTGATAGAATTGAAATTGAGAGGACTCAAGTGAAAATGGTGGAAAGTAAATGAAAGAAAATGTAATTTAGAATTTGTTTTTTATGTTTTTGCAATGCTGGGTAAGCTCATTTTGGGATTTGGGCTGATGGACTTTGATCCCAGCCTTGGCCCAGAAAAAGTTTTGTCCCAAAAGCATGGCCCAATCATGGTTTGACACATACCATATAGTGATATATAGACATGCGATTTTTTGGGTGAAGAAATCATCACACAAAAGATTTAAACCATGCAAGCGTTTAATATTGGCAGTCTGGCACGCACAATTTAAGCAATCTACACGAGCGAGTTTCCTATTTTGCCTTGAAGTTCACGTAATTATGGGCCAAAATTTTGGATTATGAGTTTCTCATTTTTTATATACACTTTGCAAAACTGCAATAAGGTCACTCTTACACACTCTGACACAGAAATTAGCATAGCCATGGTGGAAAGGTGCCTAATAGCAGCCTCTCTGGCAGCTTTGGTGTGCCATCCAAGCGCCACCATCACTTGTTTCAAACCCAAGCCCAAAGACAAAGACCCAAAACCCCCTTCTTCTGATTCTCCAACACCAAAAGATTCAAAACCACATGTCAAAAAGGAAGTGCCTTCAAAATCACATGTCATGAAGGAAGTGCCTTCAAAAGCCAACAAGAAAAAACCCCATCATCCCCATGCAGGCTCTTCTTCTTCATCTGCATCTACATCTGCAATGGCAAATCGATCCAACAAAAACCCAAAGCCCATTAATGTGGTATCGGAACTTGTTGGGGGAGACCCATCAATTGGTGTTGTGGAGTCCATTATCCGATCTGGATGGGCTGGTGAAATGGGCCTCACAATTGAGAAGGTGTTGAGGGTGAACCATAGTTTGGATGTTTTTCATGGTTTTGAAGAGTATAGGGAGATGATCAAATCCAAGTATCAAAAGGGTCGTATTGTTAAGAAGATGGAGAGGTTGGTGGTTGATGGGAACGAGCTATTGCAATTCAATGGTGCCATTATCACTTGTTCTTTAGGGAGCAATGGGGTCTCCACCATTTGTCAAAGGAAATGCTGCCAAGTCTGCAGAATGATAGCTTTGGAGTTTTGCACTAAAGACGGGACGGTGTCGTTTTTTGACAACAGTTGGAGGGCACATGAGAAGGTGACAAGTGAATGCTTGGTCAAAACGGTGTGTGCGAGGAAGGCTATTGTGGTGTGCAGAGTGGTCGCTGGTCGCATTGCTCATTACCATGCAGATAGGCTCATGGACAATGAAGAGGCTGGCTTTGATTCCATGATGGAATGGAGTGGGGATCAGTTTGGTGAATCCAAAGAGCTCGTGGTTTTGAATTTAGAGGCTGTGCTTCCTTGCTTTGTGATTTTATATAATGTCAAGAAGAATCTTTCGTGATCAGGAAGATTACTGATTTTGTCATGTTTTTGTTTATTATTGACTCGAACTGTTTTTTGGACAAGCAAAGATATTTATATGCAATTACTCTATATCTTCATTTACAGCTTATATGGAACTTGCAAATATCAATTCTCCTTTCTCGTATAT
Source organism: Purshia tridentata (assembly GCA_003254885.1). NCBI lineage: Eukaryota > Viridiplantae > Streptophyta > Magnoliopsida > Rosales > Rosaceae > Purshia > Purshia tridentata. The sequence goes on along the minus strand of QANT01004147.1, from coordinate 51,265 downwards.
TTAATAGAGCCCATATTTTTCAACCACATTGTAGGCTACCCCTCTCTAATAAATGTGAATCTTGTGTCTATTTATTAGATATGCGGTTCAAAATTTTGAAACAAATAGCATTATTGTTTCTGAAACGAGGATGTCATACATGTGAATGTTAATGCCACAAGCTTAAAATATGGTATTCCTGTCCTGATCAATCCTCTTTCTGAATGTTAATGCCACAAGCTGTCTCAGCTGTCATCGGCTAACCAACATTTCCGAATCAACCAACCACCCTAGAGAACACCCTGTCTTCATAAAATTAAATAAGGTGTCTTTAGTCAACTCCACCTATAAACTTGACATTTCTGCAGAACTTGTGTCGACTGAATGTTTGTCAATGACATAAGTTGAAACTCTGATTGTTCTGCAGTTTAGCATGGTTGGAATCTGGCAATAAAGTTATCTCAGTATCTGGAATATGAAAACAAAATCAACTGTAATAAAGTTGATTCATTATCAAACAAGTGATTTTAAGGCGGTAATCAGTAAAAGTCAATGATGCCCTGGAAGGAATCCAACGCAGTCAATTCTTCTGCTCCATATAAATAAGGTGAAGAAGGTCACCTGAGATAAATTAATTATAATCTTGAAGTGAGTTTGTCCCCATGCAAGGTAATCTTCCAGCGATCAACTTGAAATATAAAAACAGAAAACCTTTTGGGAACCACTGCAAATAAGCCCCAAATAGAAAAATGAAATAAACCATCAGTATTTTCAATATTTAATCAGAGTATGCGAAGAGAACCAATCATTCATCATTTAATAAATTAATATAAAATCACTGCAACCACTCTTTCAGATACTTTTTACATATACAGCTCACAAAGAAACTTGATAAAAGACCGCAAACCATGTTTTGAAAAATTAAATACTTATTATCAAGCATAAAACTGCCAGGTTCTTTTAAAGCACAAATTCCAACTGTAATGCATAAATCAATTTAAAGTTTCAAACAGGAGCTGAACTACCTCGAAATTTATCATCTTGTGTAATTATCCCAAATGTTTCTGCTGTTTCACGAATCATGATGCCATTCACTCCAGTGAAGGAAGTTAATTTACAGTCGGCAACTGCCAGAAAATAGAGAAGAAACTGTAAGTACTTAAGGGGAAGGCGGGTTTGACATGGCCAACTGCACATGCTAAGGCTATGCAAGAATCAGTACAGAAAGTTGAAATAGCAGGTCAGCCTTCAACAAGCCATTGCCACAAAGTTAATACAGAAGAATATATCCTCAAGCCATTCATATAAGATCAAAAGAACAAAATTAACTCAAGGGGTAGGGCTAGAGTGATATAAATATATCCTTCCTATAAATTTCCAATTTTGTGACGTTTGGACTTGTTGGAACTTTAACCAGTCATGGCACTTAGGTCCTTTACATGTGGTGTACAAAGAGTTCATGATATGGCTAGTTCACAGGCTGATTAGAGGTCGGTTTACAAACGTATATCCATATAGTTTACTTTAGTTGCAAGTAAAGGGCTATAGTCTTCATTAAGAGTAAGAATATATGACCTGAAATAATAGCACCATGTAGATCTGCACTAAGAAGACACCGAGCCAGCTGACTTTTCCTGCAATATTAATTGAATTATGGTTACATCATCAAAGGCCAAACAGATGCCAAGCATATATCCCCCTAAAACTAAGATGCTTACGAAAGAAAGAAAGAAAGAATAACCATTAAGCATGAAAAGTGCACAAATGTGATATTGGAGAAGAACAAGACATTCTCACCCTGTAGTTTTAAGAAGTTGCGTAATATAGCCTTTCCACATTTCATGCATTGGCTTAAATTTATCAAATCTGTAATTCAAACAAAACCAAGTATTAGAGCAGACCATTGAAAGTAGAAGGCAAAATAAAACTAAAAGCTGTGAAATTGTTTAAATCTTATTGTCAATCGCAAAATACGTCCTGAAGATTTGATTAATTCTATACATCTGAAATGAGTATTTAGTCTAAGCATGGAAGAATGTAATCTAAGCCTAAACTCATGCCTACAATCAGCCTGTAATTGTAATTGTAATACATGTGATTGATACAATTACAAAATATTGGCTAAAGATTTGTTCGCTCTAACGTTTAACAAATCTCTCCAGCTACTTAAAAAGAAATAATGTGATGATCAACAGTTAAACAAGCCATTCCAGTTAAAACCTTAAGCTTGTGACTGTTGTTTCATTTAAGCCTTATTGCTCGAAATGAATGACAAGAAAATTAATTACTCATAAGGAAGCAAAACCATACACAAAAATATCACAAATGGCAACAATATACTAAACTCACTTATGGAAATCTTGAGGCAAATCGAATGTTCCATTCTTTTTTTGTTGTTTCATTGACATGTGCTTTTTAGAGCGCTTTGAATGAATCTTCAACGCCCTGGCACGAGAACCTGTCAAAACGCCGCGCCCTCCTTGTACGTAATTATCAAGGAGGACCCAATTGTCAATTCTCTTGCTTCTGGATCCCTGCATATACTTCTGAGCCGAGTCACCACTCTGAAGAAGCTCGTGCAAAACGTTGTCTACTTTGCTTTCTTTTCTACCAGAGACCTGCATTTTGCAAAGCAGATGCTGAGCCAACAAGTTAAAAGCAAAAATTGCTTCAATCACAAAAGAAAAAGTAAGTACCTCAACACTGGTTGTCAGCAGATTCTCATGTACAGGTTGAGAGAGTTTTGCATATGTTGGACCACTTTCGTCAATATCTGCGTATAGAATTACAAGTACAACAACACAACAAATTCACGCAATCAATTCAATCCTATTTTCTCATATTAGAGTAACATTTAACAGAAGCTACATGCACAAAACTGAAACAGTACCTTGTGAATTAACATAACCCGAAAATGTAAAAGCTCCTGAACTCAGAAGAGGAACAAAAATTAAGTAAATTGGAATAAATGCACAAAATAATAAATAAATCGGAGCAAATTCGAAGCTGAGATTTGCAGTGAAAACCTTTCTTGGATGGGGCTGTAGATGATGATGCATTGGCTAAATTCGCTGAAGAATTAGCAGCCGAAGAGTTTGCGATATGCGGTTGTTTAACAGCTTCATCGGTCCTTGGTCTCTTTACACTCTTCTTTTGTTGTAAAAGCTGTTCAGCTTCGAACCTTCGCTCCAATGCCTGCAAAGTGCGTTGGCGCTGATCTTGACCAACCTTCTCAGTAGCCATGGCAGCTTCTAAAAATTCAGCCTAAACAAGAACACAGAATCTTCAAGGAACTTTCATCAAACACGTTGCACGCATTCAAAACCAGAAGCTTTAAATACACCCACCAGAGAGTCGAGCCTGAGCGGCGCGCGCAAAGAAGTTAGAGCTGAAACGCACCGTATGGAATAAGATGGCTATGCGGCTAGAGCTGTTAAGAGTTTGCCATTAGTTTTGGTTAATATTACTGATATTACCCTGATTGGGCCACCGGGACCACAACTCGAAAAGGTCAAAGGGTAATCGGGCTCTAGTTCCAAAACAATTCTCGTCCCTATAATTCTATTTACCAGAACAATCAATCTGTCCACGTCATCGCGAACCACTGCTCAATCCATTCCTCACCGTTCGATCGGACTACAAATTGAGGAACACTATACTTTGACCACAACCAACGGTAGAGATTGAAAGTAAACGTACACCTCAGCGTAGATTAACCAACCTAAATAAAGCTTACTAGAAAGAATAAATTAAAAAAAATTTAAAAGAACATTCCCGGGTCACATGCGCGCACATACACAGCCACCCACCGCATATTAGTATATTACTCACTCTTTAGTCTTTACTGAATTAGTAAGTTACATGCGCCAACCTTCACTGTTCAGCGTCGTACACCGAACCGGCAATTACAGGTGGACACTGCGCACACTACCGCGCGACATGCACCGGCCGAACCGGTTGCCGTTAAACGCACGGTAGCGGTTGGTGACGTGGATAGATCCGAACCGTCCATGCCTCTTCACATCCAAAAGTGAGCTCATCAAACGGCTCGTCGTCCTCATCTTCAACTTCAAGCAGTGAAATGAAAGAAGAGCTTTCCGCATATAAGAGCTTGTAGAGGACCAGTGATGGCGAAGGAAGGAAGAGAAGTCAATAAGTCAGTATCAATGAGAAGTTGAATGCTATATATGTGCGATTCAGATCAGAGTTTCAGAGAACCAACGGTTTCAGTGTCGGAAAGTAAAAGATAACGCAGCAGAGGTGCTTTTGGCTTTTTCTTTTTAATTTAGGCATTTTATTTTTTTGTGTTGGTTTCGATTCGTTTGAATTGTGGTCGGATTGGGATTAAACAAAACCAGCTTGAATGTCACGCTTGAAAAGTTGCAGTTTTTAACATTATTACCTGCGCAAGCAGCTCTCTCTCTCTCTCTCATATTATATATGTGTGTGTGTGTGTGTGTGTGTATAAGCATATAGCTTTCTCTCTAGTGCTCAACTCCATTTAAGCTTCTCAATGATTCTTAGCTGGCTCTCCTAATAGACTGCGATTTTTCAGTGAAAATGTCGGACGTAAGAGGAGGATCGAACACGTGGCAGGACGAGCTAGCGAGTCTGGTGGGCGACACAGGGATACGGTACACCGCTGCCGATCCTATCGGAATCTCGACTCCGTCGTTTGAAGCGAGAACGGCCGGATTCATCTCCGGCGAGTCGCGGAGCCACGAATTGGAGCAATCGGAGTGCATCAAGGATCAGGTCAAGGGCTTCGCGATCGCTTGGGGTGAGATACTACTAGATTTGGGCAGAGGCTGCAGGGACATTGTGCAGCAGAGCCTCCTAACAGAGGACTCGTACGTGGTGCGGAAGCTGCGGAAACCGTGCGCCAAAGCCTCGGCGAAACTGAGTTACTTGAACGAGTTTTTGCCGGAGGATCGCGATCCGGCTCACGCTTGGCCAGTGATACTCATCGTTTTCATTCTTGCACTTGCAGGTATATTGGGTTCTAGTTTTTCTGTCAAATATTTGATAATATTTTCAGTGGTTGCACTCAGCACCATTATGATGTTCAAAACAGGATGATTAGATTATACATGAAACCCAGTTACTCCAATTGTCGACAGACAGCTAGTTTTGTTGGTTTAATCTTCAGTTGTAATTTAAGGACTATGCCAGATGTTCTTGTTCATTAACACCCAGGATATATTGATCTTTAAAATTTAATCTGCCGTCTGTATTTTAAATTCTGTTTTAATACTCTACTGTCCTGGAAAAGTTCCAAGAATTGAATTTGACTGCACTATACATTCTTCTTCCTTCATGATATAAGCTTAATATGGTTTGTATACATTGTTAAACATGTGCAGCTATGAATGTAAATACCAATCATGACAGCTTCGTTCGACCAGTGAAGAAAGTGCAAATACATCCTCCAAGTGCTAGTCATGTACTACTTCCTGATGGAAGACGATTGGCTTATCATGAGCAAGGTGTCCCAGTTAAGAGCAGTCGATTTTCACTGATTGCTCCACATTCTTTTCTTTCATCCCGGTTTGCAGGTAAATAATTATTTGAGGTGGTAATAATCTTTGGACCATAATGCATGCTCTTGATGATAATTATATGAAATTAACTCCCTTTCCCCCAATCTTTCCCTTTTTTTTCTCCAAAAGGTATACCAGGAATTAAAATATCATTGCTTGAAGAATTCGGAATCCGCTTGGTCACATATGATCTTCCTGGTTTTGGGGAGAGTGATCCTCATCCCAGCAGGGATCTTAACTCGTCAGCATTGGATATGCTGTATCTAGCCAATGCTATTGGTGTTGATGACAAGTTCTGGGTGATGGGCCACTCAGGTGGAGCCATGCATGCTTGGGCTGCTCTCAGATACATTCCCGACAGAGTTGCAGGTATATTCTTTTCCTACAACTACGTGTTAGTGATTGAATTGTTGCTTGGGTCCTGCAGATGCTCAGCATAAGCCTGTGTTAATCGTTTGGTTTCCTGAGCTTTTACTCTCACCTCTTGATCTAAAACTTTTTAAGACATAACTTATTTTGCTATGAATCTTGTGTGAACATTCAGGTGCAGCCATGGTGGCCCCAATAGTTAATCCCTATGAGCCGGGCATGACTAAGGAAGAGATGAAAAGAACTTGGAAACCATGGGTTCTAAGAAGGAAATCGATGTATCTTTTAGCTCGTAGATTTCCAAAGTTTCTCTCCTCTTTTTACCGCCGAAGCTTCCTATCAGGGAAGCATGACAGAATTGATAAGTGGTTGTCTCTCTCACTGGGGAAGAAGGTGAGCTCATAGCCATCTTGAAATACTCTGCAAGATTTAAACCTTTTTCTCTTCTTTATTGAATTGGGGAACTGAGATGGAATTACTGCCAGCTTTTTACAAAGATTTGTCTGTATTAGTAATGCATGATCATTACATGCCAGGGAACTTTTGTGTTGATGAGATTGCTTTTTATGCCTTTAGGAGAGTAGAAGTTATACTTCATTTCATATTTGAGACAAGTACACATAGACCTTCTTGTGCACGTCCAGTTGAGTCCACATAATTTCAACTTCCATAATATTCATATGTACAGGATGATATTCTAATTGACGAGCCAATAGTTGAAGAATATTTGCAAAGGGATGTGGAGGAGTCAATCCGCCAGGGGAGTACTAAACCCTTCATAGAGGAAGCTGTGCTACAAGTATCAAAGTGGGGTTTTAGTCTGGCAGATCTTCAGGTGCAGAAAAAGTGTCAACGAAGAGGAATTCTTCCTTGGCTCAGGTCCATCTACAGTGAAGCAGAATGTGAACTGACTGGATTTCTAGGCCAGATACACATATGGCAGGTTTGTGCATACATTACTTCCTCATTGTTTAGTTGTGTGTTTCATTGTTCACTGCTCTAATGTTCCTTTGGTATGAATCTTCTGATGATATCTTTCTAATGAATGCTGAGCAGGGAATGGATGATGAGGTAGTTCCACCAGCAGTAACTGACTATATAGCGCGGGTTTTACCCGGAGCTTATGTGCATAAGCTTCCAAACGAAGGCCACTTCTCCTACTTGTATTTCTGTGATAAATGCCATAGAGAGATATTTACCACCCTTTTTGGAAGACCTCAAGGTCCAGTTGTCAAAGAAATGGATATAGATATAACTCGAACTCCACTAGAAGGCAATTCAGAAGATATTTAACCAAATGCTGATGATCCCACGGAGTAACATAGTTTCTGATATACTAGTTTCTCGGTTTAAGATTCTGATGTAAATACCACAGGTTGCTCCTCTGCTCGGCGGAGCATGAAAGATGAGAGATCCAAAGTTTTGGAGGATTAGAACTTTAGAGATATAGCTGCTGCGAAGAATACCAATGATGCCACAATTTACAAGAATTTTTTTTAAAACATTTTTCTGCTGATATGGTTACTCTCACTAGCCATTACTCAAGAATGTTAGACATGGCAGCAAATAATCAAATCAATGGCCTCCTACCATTGAGTTGTTTGCTTTTTGTGGGTTTGATGACCCCTTTATCATCTTTTGTATTGAACTGCTAAACAACCCTAGGCCAAGTATTTCTGTGGGTGCTTAATACCCGAAAAAGAAAGCAAAATACTGTTTCTGTGGGGACCTACGCCACGAATACGTATAATACTTTTCATGTTGAAGTAAGTCTACCCCATATAATATTACATTTGCTTTTCTGTTTTTAACATAACTCAGTTTAAATAAACAACCAAATACAAACTTCTCTTGCTAACCCGGTAACCAAACAACCAAACTCTTTTGGCAGCTTGAGGAGCTCATTTAAAGTGGAGGAAAGCTTGGTTCATGATGGCGATTTTTACAATAATTGTAACTCCCTTACTGTTTTGTTGATAAATTATTTTAATTTAGTATTTAATCCTAATTTTAAAAAAAATTAAGAGTGTAATTAAATAAAAAAATGAAGCCTTAAAAATAAGATGCAAGAGTGCAAATATATTCCCGTGAAAATCAATACTCTAATTCATTAGATACAATTGAACTTGTAAAATAATTCAAGCCAGTGCAGTGTGTTGGCTATTGCAAAACATGAATACCTCTTGATTAGTTTCTTAACCAAAGTAACTGAGTTGCAAGGAGTGAGTTTATTAGTTTTTAACCCCATAACATTAGAAGTATGATCTTGTATGAATATACGGCACAACTTGCAAGCACAAGATGACACGAATAACAAATATTTCCCAAAGAATAAGTTATGTTTGACTGTTCGACTTTGACACAGTTTAAAAGGGTTGAGAACCTCTAAATATTTCCAACGAACTTCTTCATGATGCTCACCAAATTCATGCAATTAAACATACAAGACAACCAAAATGGGTCCAATCATAGGATCCTTATAATATGGTTTTACTTCTACAGGAATCCCTCACCAATGTACACCATAAATTATCAATCCGTAACAGAGATGACACTCCAAAAAATCATTCACAACATTGGCGCATTTGAACGAGTTGGTACCATCAAAATGCAGAGCCGCTGCCCCTGGTTCTCCCAAGCATGATATCTTTAGCTTCATTAATTTTCATTGCAAGGTAATGGCTACCCCCTGCATCTGGATGATTAGCTACCATCACCCTCCTATGTGCTTCCCTGACCTTGTCCGTGGGTGTACTCTCCCTGAGGAAAAAAGATATAAAATACATCAGGTATAGAGGATCAACGCAATAAGACTATGAAATAGCAACCTAGAGCTTGTACTTTGCCTCAGACTTACAGCTTGAGACTTGTCCTAATTGAACAGGGCCAACTGTAGACATAGGGCTTAGAGGCAAGTTAACTCAATATTTGGAAAAAAGAATGAGCTACAAACTTAAGATCAAGACTTGAGCTCATTCACTTAACAAGTGAGCTTAAACTAATATAGTTGAAGGCTTAAGCTACTGAAGACAGATAATGGGAACCCTGCTAGTAACTATAGTGATATCCCTATAAGAGGATGTCAGAAGCATGGCACATATCAGCTTTAACATTTAATTTTTTAAATTTGAGAAATTGTAACTTCCTGTCTTTTACAAGTACTTCAATCAATAAACTTTTTGTAAGGAATAAGGGAGGCATGTACTTGGTTTAAATACTAAGTTTAAGTTTATTCAGGTGTTACAGATATAAACTCTAGCGCAGCAAAAATTTGTGCTAAGCCTAAAATCTATTGGACGCGACTGAGCTGCAGTGAAGGCTCAAGCAGTGAAACACTCAGTTTCGTACCACCACCGTGAGTAAAAGACTAGTGACCTGACAAATAATCTGACCTATACTTTCAGACTGATCTAAGCTTAATTTTAACAATGATTTAATCATGTTCATCCAATTAAATATCAGTTGGGCCTAGGATCAAACCTACCTAGGCCAAGTCACGGCTTAACTAATTCTAAGGATCGTATAACCCATCGTATAACCCTAACCACATCCATTGATCGCATCCTAGACATTCATGGATGCAGAGTTGCTATTGTTTGAGAAACTCCGGATCCCAATATTAGTAAAGGTAAATTTGAAAGGAATGCTGTGTCGTCAGAGCGATAAAGTACATTAAACATAGTTGGTACCGCATTCTATATTCCAATACAAATTTCACGACTTGAAACACAATATAGATTCAGACTTAAAAAAAGAGGCCAGGTGGTACCTGACTCCGAGTATGAGAGCTGCTTCCCTCCGAGTCATGGTAGGTTGAAAACCACCCTCATAAAATTTACGCAGTCTAGCTGTAGGTGGTCTTGCCTTGAATGCCTGCCAAGCCTGAATGCCAAATTTACCAGCATAAGCAGCGGCAGCTACAGCAATTCCTCCAATCAAAGGGGCGACCTGATGCAAATTTATACATAAGCTTGACTGAAAACCATGCAATTTGCAACTATGTGCAGTTAACTCTTCCCAGAGCCCATTAAGTCATTAACACTAAAAAATTAAACTCCGAGTTCATCATACACGAAAAGTTTGTAAATTTTCACACGATATGAAGATTTTCACACGATATCAAGCCTTTAATTAAGAAAATTTAGTTCTTTATAGCCAAAATATTCTAATTTCTTCAGCTCCCATGTTTTTTCTTGGAAACCAAAGAAGGATTTAGCTCATTAAGCCTTAATCTGCATCCAGGATAGACGCTAAACCCTATTTCATAATCATCCACACGATCAGAACCCTAAAAAAGCAAATAACGAATCCTCCTCCATAGCATAACGTGATCATGATTTATAATTTTCTATAATCACCATTGTATCCAAAATTTTAGAAAGGGAGAGATTAAGATATCAAAAGAGGAAAGAATAGTGAAAAGATTACTCACCATTTCTGTATTTCTTTCGAGGTAGAAGAAACAGTTCGGTAGCTAGGGTTTTATGCGCTTTCCGAAGAACAATCTTCAAAAATATGGGTTTTTCTTTCTTTCTTTCCTGCCTGTCACAACCAGAACCAGGGTCAAAGTCGGTTTTATTGAGAATATGAGATGCCGCATCTCAATATCGTGACCTATTTGTCAAGGCATTTTTATTTGGCTTTTTGCATTAGTACCATCCAAATTATTGGATATTGCAAATATACCACCCAGAAATTTCTTTTTGCACATTACCACCCAAAAATATATTTAAGAAAAAATAAAAATCCTTTTACAAGTAGTAAGTAAGTACTAGTAGCTCACGTTATTGAAAGATCGGAAAGGCCACACCTTCATATTTTTTGAGTAAAGATAATTAGGTCTTATATTCTTACTGCTTCACCCATATTTAGACCAGGCGAGAACAATGGGGATGTGATAGGACTTAGGAGGAAGGAAACGGGAATGACTAGGAGTAAGGTTTTTTTTTACAAAATTTAAGTATTTTTCATCTTTAGTGTTTTTTTTTTTGCAAGCTTGTTCTTAGTAATTATTGCTAATTATCAATTATAATTCGAAACCTTGTTTTGATAATTGAAACATGGATTCTCATAATAATGTGTTGTTAATGCACTTGATACTTTGCTAGTTGTACATATTCAACTTCTTTCTTGAATATGTATTAAACTAATTATTTGAGTTTACTTAATAAGTAAATTGGTTACACTATGTTATGGTGTTAGTTATATAGAATAATTTGTTCACTTTGAAGCTTATTTATTTACTACTATTATTATTGTTTTTAAATAAGAGATTTTAAGTTTAAATATTTCATTATTCAGGATTAAAAAAAAAAGTTCAAGATCTAGTAGCTAATCTTGTGCTAAGGCCAAGGAGTTAAACATTACTTTTCTTATAAGAATTTTGATTATTTCACTGTGATTATTTCACAACTGTTTCATAAAAATAATTAGGATTAAATTGAAATAAAATCATTTAATGAATTACTTTTCATCCCATTACTCCATATTCTCTGTTCTTCAACTTCTTCCCTCCCCATTTCATATCCAACTAAAACAAAACTCTTTCTTTTTATAGCTTATTATTTTATAATAATATCAATAGGCCATTTTTATTTTTTTTTTGGTTTCTTTCAAATCTGATTAACAGAATAAGATCTAGACCCCAGATGATCAAATACACATCACATTCAGTTGTAACTTGTCAATGCCTTGAACAAGTTGTGGCAAATGTGGAAATGGCTGCAGCTCAAAACAACAGTAGTTACCAACACAATACAGAGTAGTGACTACCACCAAATAAACAATAATCCATAAATTAAATAAATATATAGTACTCACCAATTCGAGAAATCAAGAAATTTAACAGAACTCTATCAGTTCTCTATGTATCTGTTATGTTATCAGAATGGTAAGGACCCAGACAATACAACAAAGATAGAATTATCGAACATATAAATAAACAAATATGAATAAATAACAACAAATGCCCATAGCATGCGGCAGCATGACAACCCCATGGGACCAATTTCACCCCACACCAACTTTTGAGGATCAATAAATTAAAAAAAATATAACAATTCACAGATGGAATAATAAAACTTTATTTTCTTTCCCATTCATGGACTCTACCAGAGTCCATGAAACAGCTCTTCTTTCTGTCTTCTTGTGCTGGATAGCGGATATGGTTAGCTTTCAACTCCAACATTGTTCACTTTGCTTTCTGAGATTATGCTGCTGTCCACCTTTGGTGGACCAGAATGCCGCCTTGGTCTGGCCGGGGAGGCTGGGAAGGACAGTCGTTTCTTAGCAGACTCGGGCAAGTAGTCCTTCTCGGGGATCCCATTCTTCTCTGCTGAAGCAGGGCTTTGCAGCCTGGACTTGGCTCTTGCAGATTTAGTGGGTACCATGTAGCTTGGAAGTGCTGGAGAGCTATCCAGACTTTCATCATCCCTCACCGATGACCCAGCAATGCTGTGCCTCCGAAACTGAGCTGACTGCACACTGACCATGCTTTTTGTGTCATCATCAGGGACCCGACTACCCCTTGGGCTTGGCGTTGGCTTTAGTTTTCGAACTACTTTTGGCCTGGAAGGAGTTGAAGGGGACCGGAATCCAGGATGGCTTGGCTTTTCACTGGCCGTGGGGGAATGCTTATCAGAATTGAGCAGGTAGCGAGCATAAGACTTGTTGATTTCTCCACCAGAAATGCTGCGATTTGCACTCTTTACAGATGAGTGGTCGTCGTGCATGTCTTTATCCGTTGTGCCACGACTCTCAAATGGCCGGGCAGCCATCCAGCGTTCCAACCAGCTCCAACCCCAGGTGGGATTGGTTGGATCCATGAACATTGGGTTTACAGACCTTGAAGAATTCTTCCCGTTTTTCTGTAGAGTGATCCAAGGGTTAGACCCAGAATGAGGCCCTTTCAAGATTCAGGAAACTTATATGAATTAGAGAATGAAATTCTTTGGTTTAATAAACGGTAACCAAACACCATGTGTTAAATGGTTCACAACATGTATTTAATTATAGGGTGTCATATATAACCAATCAATCAAGCAGATAAGGAAATATATTATTCAAATAGATTTGCCTAAACCTGACTATATAAACCTTAATATAGCTCATTTAGCTGCAATTATGAATCCTTCAAGTCATCTAATCATGCATACACCCTTTCAGTCAACCAGGAAGTTAGTGACCAAGCTTACAGCTTTTGACTCCAAGTCTGGAAGATAATGTGATACAGTGAAATTGTCAAGCTAGTTAATAGGTATGAAAACAAAAAAGGAAGGCCAAAGCAATCGAATGAAAGCTGGAGAACATTGTTCGAATGTTGCTGAATTGGAAAGAAGGGTTTGTGCACTACTAAATATTTGGTTTCAGGCTTCAAAAAGGATAACATATAAGTTCATAACTAATCGAATAGCATATTAACATAACTATTTGAATGTCTCATATGACCTCCATCATTACATCATATCTTGACACGGAAGATATGTAATACAAAAGGGGTTACGATACCTGATGAGAGAATGCATAAGCAAGTGCTCTTTCCCTTCTCATTGCTGCTTCATGCTTGCTTAATAGGTTTGCTTCGACTTGCTCCTTCGACTGTACGCTATCATCCCATTCCTCACCAATCTGTAGTGTACCAACATTTCAAAATGAGTTAATGGCACACTAAATAAGGGTCTTCTAGATGAAAAATTATCTCGATAAAAATCCAAATATGGAACTGTTTGGTATGAAAACCTTTGCAACTGTCCCATTGGACTAGGTCTGAGTCAACAATGCAATAATCTTACTTGCATTTTGCCACCAGCTCAAAGAAAAATTTGAACCCACACTTTCAAGTTTAATTCAAAAAAGAAATTTTCGGAAATTGGGGTTCAAATAAAACCTGGCCAGCAGAATGTCTCCCAAACAGCTCACAGGATTTTGATTACATTGGAAACAGAAATTCAAACAACAAAAATTTAGACGTTGTAGCACACTCTAAGCAGAGCAATGTATATAAATTATAACAAACTAAGAGTAGTAAAAGAGACCCGCAAAGTCTCAAGCTCTTTGGCATGTTTCAGCAGGAGTTGTCTTTGGAGAGCCTGATTCTCCTCTAACATCCTAACCCTCCTGGAACGTATCTGCGATTGCACACGAGATAGAGTCTGCATGCATCGGAGGGTATTTGTGGCTTGCCGTTTCACAACCGATCCCTCTATCAATGCTTTCAGCCTAACCAGCCCTCTTAAAGCCCTCAATGCCCTTCTTGCCTGAAAAGTTCAGAACCCAATCACATATCCAAAAATATCCTACAGGCTAATGTTTTAGCATCCGTTGATGAACTTATAAACACTGACATCATAGATGTCAAAGATCAAGATATAAATTTTTATAAACTGCTACCAGGTATCCTCGAAATGCTGTTTGAATCTTGATTGCTGACGCTTCCTCCCTCGATTTTCCAGCATACCGAGCAACTGTAGGGAGCCTGACCACCTCTGGAGCAGCTTGAACCACAGGAGCTGCAGGAACCTCGGCCTCAGCAGCTGCAGCGGTGGTGACTGCAACAGAGTAAGCATGATTTTGCTGCTGCTGCTGCTGCTCATTCACCACATTGGTTAATTTCAACTCTTCTGGTGGAGGAAGAGGCAATGTGGGAGGTTCTAAAGAGGTAGACTCCGATTCCGGGTATTTTTGCTTCCCAAACCATTTCTTTTTTGATTTATCTGATCTCTGGAGAAACAGTTAATAGAAATATCAGAAACCCCATTCAAAAGAATACAATTAAACACATTTACTGCTAGAAAAACTGGAATTTCTTCAAACCTGTTCTTTCTTCTCCTTGGATTCAGGGCTCAGAGCTTTCTTTACTGACGAAAACCAATTTCCTTTCCTCCCCATCTCCTTCTTATCATTCCTCTAATTGATCCCTTTGGAAAAAAATTCAAAAGTTCAAATTTCAAAAATCAGCTGCATAGAATAATGAATGACATTTCAAATTATACAAATTTAATGGAAAAAGGAGAGAGTCTGAGAAAGTGTACAAGGCACATCCCACAAAACAAGCATTTTTAATGATCAAATTAATTACAAAAATTTAGGGGAACAAGAAAAGGAGAGAATTTTTCCTAAAATTTATGCTCTGTTTTAACATTTATAAGACTATGGAAAAGATATAAGGCAAATAAATTTCTAACCTCATCAAACGAGAAAAGAAACACAGTAAATCCACTTAATTAAGCCAAAAAGCTGACTTGCCCAAGCAGAGCATAAGTTTTTCACAAAACATAATGTAAAATCTAAGATACAAAATCTTCAGTCTATATTATCTTTTCCTTCACTTTCTCAGCAATCAAAAATGATCAAGTTCAAATAGCAACCGGGTATCTTCCAAATCAAAATGGCTGAACACCTAGATGCTACATTTGCTTATTCTGACCAAAATTAGTAACTCATTGCAAACTGTAGAAGAACTACAATGAAAAATCTACAATTCACAGAACCCCAATATAAAATGAGAAACAAAAATCTGTAATTTGGGGTCCATGGAAAGAACTAAACCTGTAAACAAAGTGAGCAGATCTCAAATGGCTCGTTAGCTTTACAGATGGCCCTCCTCTTTCTCTTTTTCTCCACAAAGCAAACAAAAAGATTTCAAGGCTTGAAGGAAACAACAACAGCCAATGGGCAGCCACCTGCCCCCTCCTCTCTCTCTTTGTAAAGGTGAAAGAAAAATCAGATCTTGACAAGAAAGCTTCAAGGATTGGTTGCAAAAGAATATGATATGGAGAAGACCAGCTGGGTTTTGCTAGTGTGACCCCACTTCTTGGGTCTGGCAAAAATGGGCCCCACACAAAAATTATCAAAGACGTTTATTATCTTGGTGTGGATGGTTCAGATGCTCTTTCTTTCCGACACACCTCCCTTCATTAGTTCCTCAATTAACGACCTTACCGCAGGTAACTGTGTCTCTCACTGTCTGAGTGTCCGTTGGTCTGCTCTCGTTTCGTTTCGTTTCTCACCGACATTTACCACCACGTAACAAGAAGCCCGCCATTGTTGCATTTTTGCAAGGCTTTAACTACAAGACTACGAGTTGTCATTACAGGTTGCACATACGCAAATGTCAAGGCCAAGGAGATTAACAAACGCTGTTACATGCAGTTTGTACATAAGTAAACGTTCAGGACAGTAACTGAAACGGTTGTCCGTTGTTGATTACACGAATCAATAATCGTCGAAATTAAATTATCAATACTGTTATTTTCTCAATAATACTAGGACTAGAGTTACCAAATTTGTCGCACAGTTCGTTTTTGAAGTGAACATATGATACCTGGTAACTTTCCACTTTAAGACATAGAAAATTTTACAATGCAAACTCTTTTTTGTTTTTATTGAAAGGGCAAACTTTGCATGTTATATTGAATTTGTTTACTATTAGATGTTATTAACGAGTTTACCTCACACTATTAGATGGTAAGGAATAGATTCTAGATGTGTTTGTATGACAATATTTGTATAGTAGATGTTTTCTAAAAATATAAAATTTTCATCATTAAATATTACCGCATATACTATATGTCATTGTACAAATTTGTGTAAACCCATGTTTATACTATCACATCAGACTCATTATTTGAGTTACAAAATGTTGATATAAATGAAATCTATCTTAATGTCATTAAATTCATAAATGAATTATTTTTTTCCCCTTTAATGCGCCAAACAATAATAATTATAAATTGACCTATTGTCACAACTAAAGATTTCATTTAACTTTTTAGGAATAGATACAAATTAAGTTTCTAGGGCATGGTCCAAACTCCTACCCCAAACGAGTAGACTTGGTGCTTAATCCTCACAACAAATCCGCATTATGGAAGCTGCATGTTCAGGACTAGACCCCCCATTTGCTTTGAGTTAATTAATCCAACTTTGAAAGCGACGTGTTTGTTAGTAATAGCAACCCAACATGACCTCCATAAATAGCATGTCAAATAACACTTAAGCATGGAAATTGAATATGTTTTTTGGTTTTTCTTTTTCTTTTTTTAAATGAGATGCAGAGCTTAGAAAAAAAAATTAAAAATTAAGAACCGAACTCTCGAATGTAGAAAAAACTGTAAATTGAATTTTTTTTTTTTTGGTTACACTATATATTAATAAAACCACCTAAGTTTGTACAGCTAACGATTTCAGTTGGTGGCTTAATAATATGAATCATTGATCTATTTAGTGTTTTGAGCCCAATTATTAATTTTAAGATCCAAGCTAATATTATACACCGGGCCTGCGGCTA
Organism: Purshia tridentata; assembly: GCA_003254885.1. NCBI lineage: Eukaryota > Viridiplantae > Streptophyta > Magnoliopsida > Rosales > Rosaceae > Purshia > Purshia tridentata. The sequence continues at coordinate 34,090 of QANT01004147.1, read as the reverse complement.
TATTGGGCCTAGCATTTACTTCCTTCTTCTTTTTCCGTGAAGGAAATACAGGTATTCTAACTGCACGCACCCAAATATATTATCAATATACCCAGCTAAATAAAACTGGAATGTACTGGCTAAATTTGTTTAAAATAAAATAAAATTTGACACAAATAATAATGAAAATGAACTAGACCTGGTTGGCCGGCCTCTTGAGATAGGGGAGATGGACACCTGAAATCCTCAAACGATGTCGTTTATAGGTACAACATCAATACAGAAAAATAGAAATAGAAATGATATTGTTGTAAAGTTGCTATAATCGGAACAAAGGAAACTCGTACAACATGGATTTTTAATTATTTAAGCTGTAGATTTGAATAATACGAAGGTACTCACGGTATAAAATCTATTAAAAAATTTAGTAAATGAGAAAAAAAAGAATAATAAAATTATAAAAAATACATGACGAAAGAAAAAAAAAATGCTCAAATTTCNAAAAAAAAAAAAGAATAATAAAATTATAAAAAATACATGACCAAAGAAAAAAAAATGCCAAATTTCTATCTTTGGTAATTTTCCCACCGAATTAAATTTATTTTCGTTAATTGATTGATGTGGCTCAGGTATGAACATGAAGAGACCAAAGCATGATCTTGGAGCAGTCTTCTGGTGGGATTCCCTTTAGTTTTGTTTCATCTTCAAGAACCACTTGTTTCACAAATTTGATCGAATTCTGTAGAGGAAACAGCAAAGAAAAGCCTGGTTGATGAGGAACACTCACATACATATACATATATATATTCTTAAAAAAATCATAATAATTACAAGCATGCACATGCTCAACAATGATTTTATTTATTTGAATTTTGAAATAAAAGAGAGACATTTTATATTTAATTAATTAGGTCAATGGCATATACTAGTTTACATGATTATAAATTTGATTGGTTTAGATGTCACATTCATATATTATCATAATGTTTTATGCCTTTTTAGGCATGATTAAAGAGTATAATTTACTATTTCCATCCACACCTAATGTCTCTGCAAGTGAGCTGTAAATGATTTTAAAGTTGTTGGGGGGGTTTGCCAAACCTGTACTAAACTAATTATAACTTATTCACAAGTGCATAAATGTTCTAATAGCTTAATATTGGTGTGACAGGACCCAGTTGCAGTATTGCACTAGTGAAATTATTATAATTCTTTTCTCTTAAGCGGTCAGGAGTGTTCGAACCAATTTGTGTGTACCTCGACTAGTGAAATAATTAGCTTCATAAATATATACATATACCCCTAATCATAATGATATTCTTTGTTTTATATATGTTTGCAATTTGCATGGATGTATGATTAACGGTATAATTTGTAAACAAGCATTTCTATTCAATTAATGGTTGATATAAATTACCTGAGAGCTGCTTTGGAGTGATGAAGTGCGACCCCATCTCTCAGGGTCCCAAAGAATTGAACTATTGAAAGCAAAACTTGAAATATGAATGAGAGGTTTAGTGTCTGTTTCATTGTACATTTTCTTCAGATGCCATCCGATCACTTGTGAAGAATCGCATACAGGCCCTTCAATGATCACCTTCTGTCTGTTTGCTGCTAGTAGTGCCATAGGCCATGTCCCAAAATCCCTGCAAATTATACAAATCAACTGTGTTTCATAAAAAAATATAAATAAAAAGGAAAAGTACTTTGTATCTTTCTTTTTCACATATTAAAATTTTATGAGTTTCACCAAATATAACTACAAGTGTACTACCTCACCTACCACACTGCTGCATTAAAGATTTTTCTAATACCGAACCATTTACTTAATCGTTTTAGTTTGCTTAAGTAATAAACTAGAAATTTATATGGTTGAGTCAGCAAGATTAAGTAGTCAGAATCAAATGATTGGAATAATTGTTTTTTCCTTTGACCATATATCTTCGGATTATTTAGATGAGAACTTAATTATTGTGTAAGTAAATTCCATTCTATTAGCATATGCATCTACATAAGCAAACCTCAAATTTCTGAATATGAGAGTTGTTTGGAATTGGGAATACTGTGGTTGCATAATGGAATATGAGACACGAAGAGTCGATTCATTCAAACTTGAAAACTTGTGTGCAAAGGTAAGTATATTACCACTAGATCTACAATCCCTCACTCTACAAGCTTATATATAACCCTCTTAATAGAAGATTATATGAGAAATTGTGAAACTTTAACTCTGCACGCATGAATAATTGTCAATTATTAATGTATGTAAATTTCGTTGTAGTTGGCATATGCATCAACATATATCAAAAGCAAATCTCGAATTTAAAAATATAAACGAGTTGTTTGAAATTAGGAAAACTAGGCATGCAAAATAGAATATGAGATAAAGAAATTCAATTCATTCGAACTTGAAAACTTGGGTTATTTTAATCACTAAAACTACAATCCTTCGCGGTACAAGACTACAAGCCTACAAGCCTACAACCCCCTTATCATGAGTAGAGTCCAAAACTTCACCAATCAAAAAGTTAGGACTCACTTTTTCGGGCAATCATAATTATCATACATACTCATTTTTCTTAAAAGTTACTCAAAACTTTGAAACCTCCATCCCTCCAGCTACAGAGCCATAGGTTCTCACGTCCAAGAACTAACCATGTTTGAAATTCTTTTCGCACAATTTTTTTAAAACCACAAAAGCAATTTCATAGTTCGAGAATAATCAATTGAAAAAAATTAAAAAAGTAGAGAAAAAGGATTAATCACATACTCAATGTCTCTGAGCTGGTCGAAGAACCCAAGATCATAAACATTAGAGAGCCCAGCAAAGTGAACAATCCCACTAAGCCTGTGCTGCTCAATGTGCTTAAGAGCCACATTCCTCTGGTGGTCCATCTCAGCCTCTGAGTCTGTGAAGTTCTCTTTGAAAACCAAGTGCCTGTACATAACACCTGTTTTCCGAAGCACTTCTGACACTTCATTTGATTCTGTTTTAGCTTCCACCACAACCCACAACAACGGTGGAGGCACCAATTTTAAAGTGTTAGCTAACCTCCTCAAAAAGACACCTTTAAACTGGTTTTTGGTGCTTGTTGGTGTGACAATGATAATGAATCTTCTTGGTGTCAAATTGGATTCGTACTCTTCTTCTTCTTGTTGTTCTAAAAGTCTCGGGTTTTCGGGGTTTTCCTCTTTAGGCCTTGCAGGGGATGCTGCTGGCAGTGCCACAACTGGTGTTTCTGCTACCAAACTCCTATCAACATTTTCCACTTGTTGCGGCGATTCTAGTGGTTGTTGGGGCAACAACTCTGCTTTATTGGACGAAGATATTGCAGCTGCAGGCCTATAGAAAATCGAAGTCTTACCCGTTGGAGCAAAGCCTGTGAAGAACCCCATGACAAAACACAAAGCGAAATGGACCACAGCTTTCTTCCACAACTGGACCCTCTTCTTTGATCTCTCTGTTGTGCCCATAATTTTCTCTGAACCTTAAAACAAGACTTGAAGCTAAAACTGGTGTTAGATCATAGATTCATAGGCAATATGGAAATTGTAGTAGATGATCAGTATAATATATAAGGTGGGAGAGTTTGGATTTGAAGGTTTAGAAGGTTATGAACAAGTTGGTTTAATATTTACAAAAGAGGTGGGAGCTAATAAGGTGTGCTTAGATTGGTACTGACAAACCCAAAGTTCATATATTGTTTTGTTTTTATTTTGAGTTGTATGATCGTTGGTGAGGAATTGCTTCATTTTGTTGTGACTTCAAGTGAAAGCAAGATGGGAGGGAATAGAAGTGAGGGGTTGAGTTGCTGTCTGTTGCTGTCTGCACCAAATAGTTGGTGGCGATGGAACCTATCAACTAATTAGTACCAAAATTCAAACAATTTTTGCTGGAATTTGTATTTTAATTTGGAGTCCAAGTCTAACAGAATCTGTAAAGAAGGAAAAATTTAGAAGAGGATCAAATTATCTGATCCTATGGTAATTCAAGAGTTGCTGCAGCGTACTTTTAGATTATTGGCAATGTTGTTCAATAACACAAACTCCAAACTTGATGGGTTCATTAGGCTTGACCAAACCCCGACTGGACATTCTAGGCACATGTCAACAAAATAAACAATTGGAATAAAGTTTGAAAGACATGGTCCAATACTCGTTTCTGTTTGGTGTGGCAGAAAATCTTCATGGGAAATAATAATCTGATGATGATGATCATGTGTCACAAGGTTGATAAGGACAAGGGGACAGACCCACATAACATGCAAAGTAAAACTTGGTATTATGAGTCGTATGGTTTTTGCAAGATGTGGTCCAATACTACTGCACTTACTGATCAACGAGGGAAAGAAGAAAAATCAATGACGGAATTAACGTAAACATCAAGAATTATAAGAGGATTTATGGGACCGTTGTTAATGATAATTCTTGATGTGGATTAACTGAACAACTCAATTAATCACTCGTTTTAAACATCATGTTCGTTTACATATGCAAACATTTGAAGGAACCATAATTAATTGAGACTCACTAATTATATTTTGACTTAAATTATTAAACATCAAAGCCATGACACATTGATCATATAAAAGAGTTCAAACTAATAGAAGGAAAGTTTTTTTTTTTTTTTTTAAGCTAGGAGGTCAATTTGTTTTATGGTAGTGAATTCATATTATCACCTCGTAACGTAATTTATGAGTTTGAGATGAACCACACCAAATGTGCCAATTATAAGAAATGTAACTAATATGAAATAGGATTTGTATACACTCGTAGTATTGAAGAATTTCTACAATCATACCATCAATCTTCTAGAATCATGAACTGGACCGGTGAGCTCTCTTTCAGTATAGCGCATGGTTTTAGGGGAAAACTCGAGACGAACAGGACCGTGCCCACTCCTATTTTTGAGATAATCATACATGTATTTATATCTATCTCGCTTATAATGTGACTTTTTACGTGATAAAAGAGACAAACATATTAATAACATTTCGTTTAGACGCAAAAACAAACACTTATCAAGCACAATATTAAAGGCCTAAAACAAAAGAGTACCAAATCAGAATGAACAGCGGCGCTTGAGGTTGGTTGGCAACGAGAGCGAGCGAGTGCTCTCATTTTTCAACTCAGTGTACTGCTCAGTTGAGTCTATGATTCATTGAGTTTCCGTATCAGTTTCTCAGTCATTTTGGGTGCACAGAGAGGACCTCTTACTGTATCAGAGCTAAGAACAAACAGAAAAGGTTCCCTCTTCCTTTACAGTCCTTAACAATGATAAAGAGATTCAAAACCCCACTACCATTAGCCTTCCATTACAGTCATCCAAGTATACCTTCAACTATTTTACCAAACTTAAAGAACGAACGGTTTGGCAACGACTACATAAGCTCCTTGTGCAAGCAAAAGCTTTACAGAGAAGCTCTTGAAGCATTTGAATTTTTGGAGGGGAACACGAATTTCCAAATATTTCCCAGCACTTATGCCCATTTGGTTTCTGCTTGCTCATCTCTGAGGTCTCTTCAACATGGTAGGAAAATCCATGACCATATTTTGGCATCCCATTGTCAGCCAGACATTATTCTTCAGAATCACGTTCTTAACATGTATGGAAAATGTGGGTCGTCCAAGGATGCAAGAAAGGTTTTTGATGCAATGCCTGAGAGAAATGTGGTTTCTTGGACTTCACTGATTTCTGGGTACTCACAAAACAGTCAAGAGGATAAAGCCATTGAATTGTATTTCCAAATGGTTCGATCGGGTTGTATGCCCGATCACTTCACTTTAGGAAGCATAATAAAAGCTTGCTCAGTTCTGCGGAATGTATATTTAGGGAAACAACTGCATGCCCATGTTATTAAATCAGAAACTGGTTCTCAACCTATTGCACAGAATGCCCTTACTTCAATGTACACAAAGTTTGGTCTAATTGCAGATGCCTTTGATGTCTTTTCTCATGTTGCAACAAAGGATTTGATATCTTGGGGTTCAATGATTGCAGGGTTTTCTCAACTTGGTTATGAAAGAGAAGCTTTGGATCATTTTAGAGAAATGCTCTGTCAGGGTTCTTACCGGCCGAATGAGTTTATATTTGGGAGTGCTTTCAGTGCCTGTAGCAGCCTTCTTCAACCAGAATATGGAAGGCAGATACATGGGATATGCATAAAATTTGGTTTCGGGAGAGACACCTTTGCTGGATGCTCCCTTTGTGACATGTACGCAAAATGTGGGAATTTAGAGCCTGCAAGAGCAGTATTTTACCGCATAGATAGGCCTGATTTGGTGTCCTGGAACGCAATTATTTCAGGGTTTTCTAATGTTGAAGATGCCAATGAAGCCATATCATTCTTTTCTCAGATGCGGCATATGGGACTGGTCCCCGATGAAATTACTCTTCTCTCCGTACTTTCTGCTTGCACAAGACCCTCAACACTCTATCAGGGTAGGCAGGTTCACTCCTACATTGTCAAAAGGGGATTTGATTTTAATGTTACCGTGTGCAATGCTTTGCTAACCATGTATGCAAAGTGTTCAAATCTCTACGAAGCATTTTTTGTGTTTGTAGATATGAGAAATAGTGCTGATCTAATTTCTTGGAATGCCATTATTACTGCGTGCATGCAGCACAACCAGGCTGGAGAAGTTTTCAGATTATTGAAGTTAATGCTTATATCTGAGATTAAGCCTGATAATATTACTTTAACTAATGTAATTGGAGCATGTGCAGGTATAGCATCTCTAGAGGTTGGGAATCAAGTTCATTGCTTTACTGTAAAAAGTGGGCTTGTGAATCATGTTACGGTCGCCAATGGGTTGATTGACATGTATACAAAGTGTGGATCACTTGGAAGTGCCCAAAAGCTCTTTAATTTTATGGAGAATCCAGATGTTGTCTCATGGAGTAGTTTAATTGTGGGTCATGCTCAGTTTGGATATGGAGAGGAAGCTCTTGTGCTTTTTAAAACCATGAAAGGATTGGGTATAAAACCAAATGAAGTTACACTGGTGGGGGTTCTTACTGCTTGCAGTCATATTGGACTAGTAGAAGAAGGGTGGCAATTGTACAAGACTATGGAATCCGAACATGGGATTGTACCGACAAGAGAGCACTGCTCTTGTATGGTTGACTTACTTTCTCGTGCCGGATGCTTAAATGAAGCAGAGGCTTTTATCAAGAAAATGGAATTTGATCCCGACATTGTGGTATGGAAGACTCTACTAGCTGCCTGCAAAACCCGTGGGAACGTTGAGATTGGAAAACGGGCTGCAGAGCACATACTAAAATTAGATCCTTCCAATTCAGCTGCTCTTGTGTTGCTTTGCAATATCCATGCTTCTTCTGGCAGTTGGAGTGATGTTGCCAGGTTGAGGAAGTTGATGAGAGAAAACTGTGTCAAGAAAGTTCCAGGTCAGAGCTGGATTGAAGTCAAGGATAGAATTCATGTATTTTTGGCTGAAGATAGCCTGCATCCTGAGAGATTTAAAATATATACAATGCTAGAGGAGTTGTGGTTGCAGATGCTGGATGATGGTCATGATCCACTTCAGGCATAGGCTTTAAGTAACAAAGTTGCAGTGATATCTGGTTGTTCAGAAAAGAGAGGAAGGCAATAGGATCATCTGAAAATTACTAGTCTAAAAAAGATTGCATCAATGAGTCAGGATTGAATAGGGTAAGTTGTTCTTTAAAGTGTTCCGTATAAGCCCTCCAAGAATTGTTGCAATCAAGAAGATAGTTTTTCCGGTTGGCAAAGTTAAAGCTCAAGACTTAGAGCTGAAAAATGATTTTTAGTGAGGGACTTAGCTAAATTGTCAAGGAAATACTCTGAATAACAGGTACAAGCATCCTCTTGTCCTCATACAACACAAAAAGGCATGCGCTTTTTTCTGGATGCATCGAAATCTTTGTGAATGTGGCTTGAAGACATAGCACCTTTTGAAAGTGAGATATGGTGGCTTCGCATGTGTTGTTCTTCTACATCTGTTCAATGGACGTACATATACTAATGGAGAAGCTATCTTTGATGAATGATGATTCATTGTCGAATACCAGATGGTGGGCCGGTTGATTTTTTTTAACATTTTCATGGTAATTGGCCTGGAAATTACAGAAATTAACAGCGAAAGATCAAATAAAACTTGCGACTTATGATAATGACTCACGTTTAGATAACATTCAATTCAAAAAGAAACAGCATTTTCTCTCGCATTGACAAGGTTCAATGCAGGTCCTCAAACATGAACTGCTTGTTAATATAATAGGTAGCATGAGAAATGAGCTTTGAGTTATTTTTAATTGAATGAGATAGATGTATCAATGTGTTTTGTTCTTGAATTTGTATACGTTAATCCTCATGTTACAGCATCTCCAACTCTCCAATAGGTGATGACAATATTATCCCTGTTGCAACCAAAATTCATACACGAAAAAATGTTGCTTCAGGGCTTCCAAGTCATAAATGCAAAAATCTGGATGACTCGAATACACTCTGCAGCCAATTGGCCAGAGAAGTATAAGCTTCATTCTTGCTCATCTTTTGGTTTGGTTGATATCGACTCTCTTCCAGGTCTGTGCTTTTTCCACTTTTGTTTGGGCAAGACCATGATCCATGATGGAACCTCACAACCCGAAGCTGCCATCACATTTGCTATATTCCTTAAATATGGAACATCTTCTTCTGAGTAGAAAGTAATAGCTTCTCCACTCCTCCCTGCTCTGCCACACCGACCTTCATAGAAAAATTACAATCTTGGTTTCAATGGCCACAATATAAATTCATTCCACAAAAACAATTCAAATAGTTATTTCAATAGTGTGAATTAGCCTTGCACTACTTCTGTGGGAAAAAGTGTAATATAATGAATTAACCGTGCAGAGCATTTACAAACAAGGGGACAAGAATGAGAGTAGGCGAATAGGGGGGATCTCAAATAATTTCACACTGATATAAAACAAGAGCAACCGAAAATCCCACCAGAATTATTTTCAAATATAATTATTTACCATTGTAAATTTTGTTTAATATAAAATTCATGTAAATAGGCCACACTGGCTAGGACAAGTAGGAGAGTGAAGAACATACCAATCCTGTGGATGTACGCAGCAGCAGAATCTGGAAAATCATAATTAATCACACAGTTGACACCTTTGAAATCCATACCCCGGGCGATAACATCAGTGGCAATTAAAACCCATGTTTTGCCAGCTCTGAAGTCATCAACAGCATTTTCTCGCTGTATTCCATTTAAAAATTAGCACAGAGGAGAGTAGGAGACTGCAATTACTGTTCAAATATATAGAAATAATAAAGCATGTAATGTGGGCAATAAAGCATGATATATTTATAGATGACTAAACACTACATGGGCCCAAGTAATGATATCTAATGTAAAATGAACTTGTAAGAAGGAGAATATCAAAATTCAAGATCTTTATTAATTCCATGCAAACCACCTGGGCACACAGATATCCAGGTCTAGCCTTTTTCATGAGCATGGGCATATCAGTGCACCCGGTGCTTAACCAGGTTATAGACCATCAATCAAGAATTTTGTTTATTTTTCATCACACTTCGGTTGAGTGGGATAGCATGAAAGATATAAAGGGGACTACATAAGTTGACTTGACTCTAATAGGAATAAGACTGGTCAGCTGAAAACAACAGGAATAAAAATTACCTGTGCTTGGGACAAATCAGAATGGATGGTGCCAACTCTTATGTTCTCAAATGACAGTTCTCCGTAGAGTTCCTTAGCTCTCTCCTTGTTTTGAACAAATATTAACACTGGTGGATTCAGACTCTACAAACAAGATAAACAATAAAAATTTGGTCAATAGATCAAGCTGGTCCAGTTGAAAGTCTGGAAAAGGTTAAACTCACAAAAGATGCAAAAACATCCTACTTTGGCAATTGAGTATTCTAGAGCAGGACATATACTAGATAATGGCTTTCTCCAATAAGGTATGAAATTCTAAAAAGTACCCTTGTAATACTATTTGATATACAATGAGGACTTCTATGAAGCAAAAAATGTATTTCACACCAATGAATTGGTTCCTTTAGTGACTTCTAAAAAAGAGAGTGAATTTAGCCAACCTTTTTCAATATATTAGTTCTCTATCACCATAATAGTTACAAGATAATATGGAGATATGAGAAAAGGAAGCTTTCTGGCCTGTACTAATATAGGGAAACATGAGATGCAAATGTTCCCCACTGCACAAATAATAAGAGCATACCTCTGTAAAGCTTTGACGAAGTGCTAGAAGCTTCCCTTCTTCACTTCCAGCAAAGACCAATTTTTGCTTGATAGTCTCAGAAGCAGTGTTTCTATATGAAATAAAAAAGAGAAGATGTATGTCAATGGAACCACTCGATGATTCTCTACAAGATAAAGTCGAACTTACTTCCTGCCAATGATAACTCGAACAGCATCATGCATTATAGTGCGTGCAAGCTCCTCAACAAAATCAGGTAAAGTAGCACTAAACAAGGAGCGTATTATTGAAGGGTTTGAGCATGATTTGACCACAGCATCAATATGCTTTAATAACCCAAGCTCAAATAGCTTATCAGACTCATCCAAAACTAGAAACTCAACCCTGCACGACACAAAAACTCATGAGAAAAAAAAAATCAACATAATTCACCATCTAACTTAAATGGTGGGGTTTTCAATATTAAATAGCTTTGAATCCTATGTTTTGTTAGGTTTTCGATTAGTGCTTCAAATATTAACTAGTATTGTTATTCATTTCAGAGCCATTTGCACATCCATTGAGCCATTATACAAGGATCTTTATGCACCAAAATCATCATTTGTACACACTATTTTGTTGTTTCTACCAGCCTCTGAGTTTGTATGAGCAAAAGAACAATAAATTCAACAACGCACCTGCTTAAATCAACTTTTTTTTTCTTGATAGCCAACCGTAACCGAAGTGGAGTAGATATAAGTATATCACAAGGTAATTTTGAAAGATCAGCATTTCTTGCAAGATCTTTAGTCATTAACTTGATATAAAATTTATTTCCTTTTGCCAACTTTTTGCACTCTCTGGTTGTCTGAGCAGCTAATTCACGTGTAGGACAAAGAATAACAGCTCGGATGCCGTCCTTAGATGCATGCTGGTTATATGGAAAACTTTCATCAGAAAAACTCAGGGGTCAACATTTACAGAAACAGTTTAATGCTTGAACAATACCTTAAGTTTCATAAGCATGGGACACACAAAAGCAAGGGTTTTTCCAGATCCAGTTGGAGCACAAGCAAAGCATTCCCGGCCCTGAGAAAAAATGATAATGAAATAGCTATCAGTGCCGACAATGATTATATCAGGGCATCTTTCAAAACCAAATATCCACTCATGTTTATGTTCTACTGAAACTAAAGTCTCCATAATCAATTCATGATCTCTTAAAAGAACAAAGTAAAATCCTCAACAGCAACGGATAGCTTTAATAAGAGACCATACAGATAAGAGGACCGTAATAGCCTGTCTTTGGATTGGTGTTGGCTCTTTAAAACCAAGTTCTCCTAAGTTGTGAATTAAATACGGCTCGCATCCATATCTGTAGAAAATCAAGACTAGTTCTCATTTCCAGTCATATTTATTGGTAGATAAACAATTTCAAGCTCATAAATGAGAAAAATAAGAAAAGAGTATTCACAAAGGAAGAAAGGAATACCTCGAGCTTAGTTCTGCAAAATTCTCAAGTGGCGAAGGGATATTATTCCCGGACACATGAATGTTAAACTTCTTTCGAAATAGCGAATCGTGCTGACCTCACAAAGAAAAAGGAAAAAGCCATGAATTTTAATTACAAGAAAAACACAAACATTAAGAAGATGAAGAAAAAGGAAGAAGAAGAACCTCAAGTTGCCTATATAATTTCTTTTTCTTCTCGGCGCGTGCAATGCCAGACTTCTCTTCGTCTTTTTTCGCTGCGGCTTTTGATTTCGAGGTCTTAAAGACACTGATTGTGTTCGCAGACTCTTTTTCATCACAAAATAAAACAAATCAAAAGCAAAAATCTTAGGATTTCAATTGCATATGAATTCAATACCCCCCAACAAAAAAAAAAGCGATAATTACCGTAGGCCTTCTTCGCCTTCCGCTTCCTCTTCTTGACAGGCACTACTGGCTCCTCCTCCTCCTCCTCCTCCTCTTCCTCTGCTTCAGATTTTGCAATATCGGCCAAGCTCGAATCGTCTGCCTCTTTGTCACTTTGTTTCTTCTTCTGAACGAAATTTGAAATTATAAATTGACAAAATGAAGTATATTTTAATATACTTTTTCCGAGCAAAGAATAAGGATACCTCGAATCGGGAGAAGTCGCCGGAGAACTTTCTCCGGTTGAAGTGGACTCCGGCGAACAAAAATGAAGTGCCTTCTTCCATGAGCTTCGGTCTCTGTCAGGCTTGCAGGTAATTATAGGCGGCGAGTTGGTGACGGGAAGCAAGGCTCTGCTAGATTGAGGTTTATGAGGCGTTAAACCCTTTGCACTCCTCTGGCAGTGACAGTGTTACTTGTCATTACTTTGGTAAATTACATGGACATCCTTTAACTTGTTTTTAAATATAGTACTGCCCCTATATTTTCTTGAAATGCTATTTTGCAAGTTACAGTACTGCCCTTATAAACACCATCACTGCCATCGAGAAAAATGTTTGTGGTAGTGTCTGAGTGTATGTTAGGAGGACCTGATGATGAAATCTTTGACGATGGTTGGTATTTTAGTCACACACCGTAATTTGACATGTCAAACGTGTGCTTAATCACATCACTCTAGTTGGCTCTACAGTCCATGTGTTTCTTTTGTCTGAGGGTTCGATTTAACTGTTTGGATTGGTAAACAATGGCTGGATTATAAATTTTGGGTGGAAGAACAGTTCGATTCTGGCTGCTTATTATAATGTTAAATCCTTGTGTGGAAACTTGAGAACAATAAAAATAAGAAGTCATCCTTGTTCTTTTGGCCAGAATTCTCAAGTTTTCTTAAATCACATATAATACCAAGATAAACCCTTCTTTGTTTCTTCTTCTGGGTAAAGTTATTGAGAAAATTGAAATCCAACTGCAATGTACAAATAAGCTTGTATTCATTTTTCTGGCATTTAAAGAGAAACCACTTCAACACATGCACATCAAATTTTTACATCTCTTACAACAATGCAGCATCCATCGCATAGAAGCATGGAAGATAAAGACGAAAATAAGAGAAAATCCAATGCATCACTTTGCCTACTCATCAAGGCCATATTCCTCTCCAAAGTACTTATCCACCAGACTATTTGCCATATTTCTCAAGTCTTCGTTTTCATGAAACTGAAACCTTTCCATCGCATCAATCCCATTCTCTTTCTCAACAAGCTTTGGGCCCTCGCCATTTGGCATCCCTCTCAAAACCTGCATAAACAAGTATAAATATCATTTTTCTTCATCAACCTTTTAAGAGAAGTATAAATACTGCGGGTAAGTTCTCAAGGACTTCTATTTGGAAGTGTCAGATATATTAATGAAGCAAGTGAAAAGCATAATTCACCCCTAAGTTTTGTAGATGTTTGCTCACCAGTTCCATGAATTGTAGTCCTAATCTTGCAGCTTCAGTATCAGCAGAGCTAACCAAATCAATGAAACCAGGAAGGCATCCTCTACCAACAAGTGAAACCAAGTGCTCCAGGATCAGATTTGGCTTTCCATCACCTTCTGTAGGTGCAATAGGGGAAACACAGAGGTTTCCTAGTACATATGCTACTTCCTTTCTTATATCAAATGGTGCTGTCGAAAGAAGACGTAATAGCAATGGCAAAGCCTCACTTGAATATATCAACTGCTTGTGTTCTACAGAACCAGCAGCTATATTAGAGAGCACCCAAGCTGCTTCCTACACTAACGATTGAACTTTGAATGAGTATGGGTGAGTATAAGAATCATCTCATAGCATTAAAGACAAGCTTACATTACCTTCTTCAGGACTCGGTGCTCACTCTTCAAACATTTCACTAGGACTTCTATGATGTTACCTGAAAATGTTTTATATATAAATGAAATGTTTTTCAGCAGTTTTGCATCGAAGAAGCAGAAGTATTTCACTAACCTGTGATTTCATGCCCAGGAACAATAACAGCATGGATTGTCTGTGAATCGCCAGCAATAAGATTACCTAAACTTCGTAGCACCTAGATGGAAACCATTTGTCAGTTCTATCCATATACCAAAACAATAAAAACATCTTAAATCCATGTATTCCCCACCAATTATACAATGCAATCTTCACATGAATGGATCACCCTAAGAAATATTAGATCCTACATTATTAAATCTAAGGACGGCAACCTTACTAAAATGAACTATGAAGATATGGGACATGATAAGTAAGAGCACACAGTTTTAGAGAGTTCAACAATGGAACCATGCAATACTTCTCTATATTCTCTGGTCAAAATTGTATGAAAATAATGTACTATTAGAGGTTCACTTTGATTCTAGAGATCCCATTTTTGTAATCTATCACCAGCAAAAAATCTTGCAGCACCTTAGAGGTCAAGAAACGCATAGAATATGGTTTTCTTTTGGGTTGAGGGTAGGGATTATTGGTACTTGATAGACAACTCACATGGAACAATTCCAAAAAGAGAGAGAAAACAAAAAAAGAATGGTCATCGTACTTCGAAATTTCTGCACATTGGAGCACGTACAGCCGTACAGATAAGAAAAGAAAATGGAAAACTTGGTCTAGTACAGCAATTAATCAGATACAACATTTGTATTCCATTTTAACCTTCATATTGATGCATATAGATTGTTCCACAAGCATATGAAAACAAAGAGAAGGTCAATAATTGATTCAATTAAATCTCATGTTACCGGAATAAGCAACTGCAAACTATTGGATGTTGCCAATCTTTCCACAAGCAGTTGAAGGACATCACTCTTCACTAGCATACTCGTAGCAATATTTGAAAGGGCTGAGAGATACACAACCACCCATGCTACTTCAGTTGCTAACTCATCATCTCTGAATTTAACAGGAGTTTAATATACACAACTCATCATCAGGGAAGGCAATGCAAAAGTTTAATGGCAACAAACCATGATGACCAGAATTAACTATAATATATTCAAAATTAGGAAACTCTACTTACGCTTTTCTCAAGTGTCGAATAATTGCGTCCAATACCCCATCAACTCTAATGAGCTCCGTTGAAGCCTTCGGATTGGGTCCCTGCATTTTTAGCAAACCAATGTATGTTGTAACTGAAACTTGATAGAATTTGCACTCACGACTATGCCTGGACATCCACTCACCCACTCACACATAATATGTAAGTCCACATTGATGGCCGTAAACTATTTAGAACCAACAAAAAATGCGGTGAAACATAAAATGAAACACATGCACTAACGGTGAAGAAAAGGGGGAAACGCAAAAAGAAAAACTAACCAGAACCCTGAATGTAACAATAATTTCCAGATAAGAATAAGGTTACTCAGCCAAGTGAGTCAAAGAGACTATAGGAATCCAAAATAGCGTGTGATTTCTGAAGATTGCGTGTTTGCATGTGGTTTATTAAATTTTACATGGGTGAATGGTTTGGCACCTTGATTAGGTTTGACAGTGCCCAAGCAGCTGTTCTCACAGTTGAACCCTTGTTTGGAAGCATCATTCTTGCAAGAGGTGGCAAGGCACCTTGAGATAGCAAAATATTTCTCAGCTCTTCTCCTTCACCAGCAACATTTCCCAATGCCCATGCACACTGCTCAGCAACAGGTAAGGAACTCTTTTCTGCAAAAGAAGTGCAACTATAGATGTGATATCAAAAGAAGCCACCTGCTCAAAAACAGATTAAATCTATGCTTAAGTACCACATGCCATGATCTCAACTTTCAAGTGGTACTTCAAAGGTAAAGTGGTATCTTATAATCACTTAAACAAATCTTACACTAATATGCAGCCAAAAAATGTTGGTATACAAACTATCAACAAAGAGAATAATAAATAATAATAAAATTATTTCCTTACTGGAATCTAAAAAGAGCGCACAAGCCATTTACCAACCTCCAAGATGAGCAATAAGTAACGGTAAAGCTGACAACAAAGCTTTTGTTTCCTCAGGTTTCCCAGCTGCTATGTTTGTAAGGCACCAGGCAGCCTCAAGCAACTGCAACATATCAAGAAAAGTTGAAATAGTCAGAATACATCCTTCCACTCATGCTTAAGTAGTTTACTAATTTTAAATGATTACTTCCAAACATGCTCTGGAAGATGTCACTTCAGTGCATAAACTCCATAGGTGTATCTTATGGGGTTTATAGAAACCAAAGGAGCATATCGAAAGATTAATCAGAACTTCAGAAAGACAGCTAATTAATAAATAGAACCTAACAGCAGTAAAACTGTAAAACCAATGTTCCTTCTTTCCCTTTTTCTTGAAAAAGTTCCAAACAAACACTGCTTATCATCACTTTTTGCTGAAATTATTCGCCTGCAAATAGAATTCATAGTGAAACAAACCGAAACCACATTATATGAAAAGCTGTCTGGACCTGTTCATCTGGAGAGCCAAATGAAAGACATTGCACTAGTAACGGTATTGCACCAGCTTTAAGAGCAGCTTCAACTGGAGGGAATTCTGATCTTGACAGTAAGCGCCTGAGTTCACGCAGAGCACTCACCCTCTTTTGCCATGCACCTTTCCCCCTACAAAGTAAACAACAATATGGCGTTAAATGGGTTTGAAGTAGCATTGAGTAGCTCCATGTTCTCATATTTTTTTGTTTTGCTAATTAGCTACAATATCAAACATCCCAAAAAATTGTAATGAGTGGAACCCATTTGCATATCACACTATAGAGCCTCATATTCATCTAAAGCTCTCAGGAGGCTTGTCACCCTTTCTAATTTGCATCTCACATCGAAGAAAACAGAGATTTAGTACAATGCCATTTTCATGTAGGGAAATTGGGATTCACATACTGATATGCAACTGCAGACTTCAACTCTTCCACTGCTGACGAAGTTTGAGCCACCAAGATCGATTGCTCTTCATCAATCATCATTTCACTATCATGGGGAACATCACTATCACCACTAGTCCCCAATCTGCACAAGCGCTTTGCACGCATCAATGATTCTCTTCTTTCTTTTCCCACTGTAACTGCATTCTGCCGCCTTCGCTGTCCCGCAACATTCCCAACTAAATGCCATATAAACAGCAGAGTACACTTAAAAGTTGAAAAAGCTCCAACCAAATTTACAAAACAGTAAAATAAGTCTGTTGGGTAGAAAAGAAAATGCTAGAAAGTTGAAGATTAATGTATCTAATTGTTAACTGGTTAAGGACGCCCAGAAAACAGAACTCACGCAATTGTGCCCACATTTGGGAAACCCAAAAATAAGCAAAACCAATACCATTTGTCTTTATACTTATCATTGGAAGACAAGAAAAAAGTGGGAAAGTTATAGAATCAAACTATTTCACTTCCCAATTTCTTTACTTAGTTTCTCAGAAATCAAGACACAACTCAACTGCGCCAATTCAAGTAATGGGTTATCCGAAGCGAAGTATATCACAGACCCAATACAGCATAGAACATGAAGTCCAAATATTTTCTTTCCTTTCTCTATCTCTCTCTCCATAATTTTCTCTGCAACCGAAGAGAGGCTTAAGAGCAATTATAAGAATGCGATAAGGAACTTACCTGAGGACTTGATAGGGTCTCTCCTATGAGAGGCCAAATTATCATCAGCCATTGCAGAGAGAGCGTCGAAATTAGATTAGTCTTCGAGCAGAAAACTGTTGGGAGGGTTTTTCCCTTGGTACCAAATGTTGATGGGTTTTGAATGTTAATAAACTGGGATTTAGAAGGTATGCCGAGCTGTGATACAGTGGGTGAACTGGTCTAACACTGAGGTACCAAATATTGATCATTATTTTAGCCTTTTAGTCTTTTAGCAGGTGATCAATAATGCCTAAGAATAACATTGGACAAATTATTATTATTATATTCATACCCTCTCAACTTGGATCAGTGGGTGAACTGGTCTAACACTGAGGTACCAAAATATTGATCATTATTTTAGCCTTTTAGTCTTTATTATTATTATATTCATACCCTCTCAACTTGGAAAAATTATTGTACTTAACTTATATTATTACAAATCTAATAAAAATATAAAAAATAACTTAATCACCTAGATCTCCCACAATCTCACTTTCCATCTAACCTGTGATGTTTTATCTCAAAATCCCTTGAAGCAACTTAAGAGAATATATAACTTAAAAACAATATTTACCTCTCTCTAAAGTAAGATGACTTCCTCAATCTTTATCACAAAAATCATCGTTTGACCGTGTCAGCTCAAGATTGAATTATTCATTTTTTAGATCATTTATTAAAGATTAAAATTTTGTATGTATGTTTTTGTTGTTTAGCTTCGACCCACCATGATTGAAAAATAAAATGATTATCATCTCATTCCTATTCTAGCTAGGCTCGCATTTGTATATAGTTGTATAATTATAAATCTGAACTCAAACTAAATGAGTTGACAATTTTCAACTCAATTTTTATCCAATTCATCCAAACTTGTCCAAATTTTGAGTTGGATTCGGATTGGATAGGTTTGACCTAATCTACACTAGGTTCTATAAGTACATACTGCAAATACAGCCCACGTAGTAGCATGCCATCTAGCCCTCCCTATGCTACTATAAACACCAACCAACCCCACCTTAATCAACTTTGAACAATAAACTATGTGCAACCACCTTGCTATATAGTCCAACAAATACAATCCTCAAGTTTCATAACACTCACCATGCCTACTACACATGTGTTTGAAGCTGTGGAGCTCACACACGTCCGCTACCAAAAGGGTGACTCTCTAGGCCACTTCCTAGCATGGTTCTCTCTAGTCCCTATATTCATAAGCGTCTCTGGTTTCATCTCCCGCTTCATTATCCGCCGCGAACTACAAGGCATATTCTTTAGTCTCAGCCACACCATCTCCTTCTATATCATGTTGGTTTCCTCAAAGTGTCAGTCAAACAAGCGCGACCCGAGACATGTGTCTTGTTGGAGATGTGCATGGCTGGCCCTCAAACCACTCCCATTTCGTGTTCTTCTTTGCCACATATCAATCTCTCTTGGCCTACAAAGGTATTGGGTTCTTATATGCGAAGGTCATGAAGTGGTAATGACTTGTGGTGCTTGGTTTATGGCATTTATAACCTTGTATTCTAGGGTGTATTTGGGGGTACCACACTATTGGACAGGTATTGGATGGAGCTTTTTTTGGAGTGTTCATGGGAGGACTTTGGTTTTGGGTGGTCAATTTTGTGTTTTCTCCATATTTTGCAGCTATTGAAGAGAGTCTTATTGGGAGGATGCTCTTTATAAAGAACACTTCTCATCTTGAACAAATGCTCAAGTTTGAGTATCAAAATGCTAGAGCCTCTATGAAGGCAACAACATTCGAGAGTTACATTGCATGGCCTATCATTTATAACAAAAAATTGTATCCAACTCTTCAAATTTAGTGATGTAAAACTCACTATTTTCCATAATCAATAATGAAAAAATTATGTACACAAATCAAATTAAAGATACAAGTATTATTGTACAATTATTATTAAATTTTTGTTCACTAAATAATATGACAATGTTTTATTTATTCAAATTATAATTGAGTATACGAGTATAATAAACTCTCAATATCAATAGGGGTCAGTATTATAGAATAATCCTATCGTTTGAAAAAAAAAAAAATTATAGAATAAGAATAACCCTTTTGACATGACAATTCATATTGATGGGCTGCGTCTAAAGGTTGACCCCAAATCGATTACGGGCCTGATCTCATGGGCCGAACGACCTCACCAGTTTCCAGACTCTTTACTGGGCCACGTGTAGCCCAACTCCATGGCTGTTCTTCCCAGACCTCTTCCCCTCCTTTAATTTTGGAGTGTTTATAAAACTAAAAAAAACAAAAAACAAAAGGATCGTGTGTCAATTTGTCAACGGTTTCTCGAGAAACATACACCCCATAAGAGTCCATCTGCTTCAGAAATTTCCAACGAAGCAACCACCACTATACCAACTCAATTTCCATCTCATTTCTCAACTCTCTTACACCCTCGCAGCTCAAATTTGCTCATACCTATTTCTTAAATCCCTTCCTTGTCTCTAAAATTTCACACTCCCTCACAACCCAGATCCAATCAGACACCATTTCTTAACCACTCACCCCAGAAACTTGACCTCTATTCAATTATACCCAAAATCCAGAATTCTCCACCTCTTTTTGCTTTTCCGCCATGGCTGGAGCACCTCTCAAAGCTGTGACACTGACCCATGTGCGGTACCAGAAGGGTGACCAACTGGGTCACTTTCTGGCATGGGTTTCGCTAGTCCCAGTCTTCATAAGCCTCGGTGGATTCGTCTCGCACTTCATCTTTCGCCGTGAGCTCCAGGGCATGTTCTTCGCTCTCGGCCTCATAATTTCGCAGTTCATCAACGAGTTGATCAAGAATCTTTTCCAACAAGCTCGGCCCGCTACCTGTGCATTGCTTGAAATGTGTGATTCGCATGGATGGCCTTCGAGTCACTCCCAGTACATGTTCTTCTTTGCTGTGTACTTTACCCTCTTGACGTACAAAGGGATTGGGCTCTTGGAGACGAAGAACAAGTGGGCTGTGAATTTCTTGAATTGGGTATTGGCTTTGCTCACCATGTATTCGAGGGTGTACTTGGGGTACCACACTGTGGCTCAGGTCTTTGCTGGTTCTGCTCTGGGAGTGTTTCTTGGGGCTCTGTGGTTTTGGGTGGTGAACTCTGTGCTTATCTGTTTCTTTCCGGCTATCGAAGAGAGCGCCATTGGGAGATTGTTTTACGTCAAGGACACTTCTCATATACCCAATGTGTTGAAGTTTGAGTACGACAATGCGAGAGAAGCTAGGAACAAACTGGCTTCCAAGTGTAGCTGATTGATGAGGAACTCATCTGGGTATGTGGGATATAAACATTTCTTTACATGTCGAGTTCCTGCATTGGGCTATTGAAGATTGTGTTCTGATTGGTTGTAGTTTGAGTTTAACATGGACATTGGATTCATTTTAAGCACTTATGTTCGTTTGGCATGATTTTTGTTGAGCTATGATAGAAAGAAATGTCTTTTGTCTTGAGTAAGCATTGATCTTCGAATACATTACTTGTGTAAGTATTGATCTGAATATGTTCGGGAAGGAATTCTTATAGACTGTAGAAGAGAGGAGAAAAGGGAACAGGGGTTTCTAGCATTGTGTTGTTATTATGGACTGAGCTTGGCTTGTGTGACTTGCTTGCTGCATACTTTGTATGTTGTGGTGTTACTCAATTTGAAGTTTTGAAGTTTTGAAGTTTTGAAGTTTTGAAGTTCGTTGTTAGTTAGGGTGTGTTGAGGAAATTTGGAAATGGAACCACTTATGGGACTTTGTGAGATGCATAATATCCTAGTCCTTTTTGTGACAGTACATGACATAATTAGATAATATCTAAGGAAATTATGACAATATATCCTAGGGCATCAGAACCTAGGGGTTTATTAGGTGAGCTTCACAGAACTCCTCCGTTGTTGTATTAAGCTTCACAAAACATTTCTTCTGATATTCAATTTCTTTTACTGCATTACATTATATGTTTCAGTGCTTCATCACCCTATAGTTTTGAGAGGGTATTAAGCAGCAAAGCTGACATGACATGACATGTATATACCACACTTACTTTATAACAATATTGGGAAGTGAAAGAGCATTTCTAGTGTTCTGTCACTGTTGAGGGATTAGGGATACCGATGTAGCACCAAATAGAGAATTAAAGAGAGGAAGGGAGATGGAAGAAAGGGTAGAGGAACTAACGAAGAGAAATTAAGGAGCATATGTAAGTTTAATTCATTAACAAGTCTGCATGAACTGAAACAAAATGGCCTAGTTATAGAGGCCATCACAATTCGGACTTTGTGAATCAATCTAAGCTAAACACTAAGAAAATACCTGTAATGAACAAAAAAGAAGGTTCACATGAAAATCATAAAATGGAGAAACATGAAAATTGGATGAAATCCAATCTCTATCAGAAACTTCATCACATGGTCCATATTTTATATCTTATGTCTTTTAAAGTCCTGGCAACCGTAACAGAGTTGGTATCTATCTTTAAAGTTAGATACTGTAGAGCATCATTTTCTGGCATGTGTTTAGGGGTAGAAATTATGTGAGGGCAACAAGAACAAAATCCAAGTTGAAGATGTTGTAGATTTTTTAGAGAATACATAATGACATATATGACATATGAGAAATCTCAAGTTGTTGGGTCAACAATCCTGTTGATTTAAGTTTAATTTTTGCTTCTTGTCCATTGGATGGCAAAGCAATTGTTTCCATTTCTTTGAGATCCTGTAGAATATGCCATTTTCACAACTCTCCGGTCTCCATTTACAAATTTTCTTCTCTCTCTCTCTCTCTCTCTCTCTCTGTTCGATTGATCTTTTTGATATTCACATATAATATTATATGCTTTTCTTTTTCCTTTTTCCAGGTAAGTAGCTGAAGATTTCTGCTCAAGTATACAGGCATTTGATTGTATGATGAGATGATTAAAGAAGCCAGTTGGACGGACCAATTGGAGTTTATACTGCTCTTATGTATTAGAAGAGAGAGCATGATATGATACTTGAAGTTCTAAGGTGCTGGGAAGGACTGTTATAGATTGAGGTTTATCATGTGCAAACTTAAATATTTTACATGTTTGCTAACAACCTGGATGATGTTATTCAGCACACATCAAATAGAAGAAATTGCATAAGTTATTCAGCACATTTTTCCACTTGCATCATTCATGAATTATTGAATGCATTTTGGTTCTCTAAGCATGGAACCAAGTTTTTGCACCATTCAGAGTTCTTTATGCTCAACTCAACTAGACGGCCCTCAGGATTCACATAATTGGGGTGGTTCGGTCCTCTAAGCTCTATCAAGCCAATTTGAGGTTTGAACCATCTGATTATGTGCCCAATGTGTGGTATCGGCCAGTGGTATTTGCCTGTTTTTTCTTTGCATAAATCCTTCACAGATCATGTAGGTGTGCCTTTTGCTTGATCCACTGCTAATGACGAGGATGGAGAAGAGTTGTTGATGGAGTGAAAATAAGTATGATTAGGGGATCCGGGCAATAGAAAACAAATTTGGTTCAAGGTTTGATTGTGGGTTGAGATTTTGGGGTTGGAGTTTATTTTGAATAATACTAATGTAGGCATCAAAAATTTTGTGACATAAAAAATCACAAGCAAATTAGTTAGTACTTAGTAGTCAATAATTCAAATTTACCGGTCAAAATTAATTAACTAGTTCAAAACACAAGAAAAGTTTTGCATACCCATTTTCTTCTCAATAACACCCTTTTCTGATCTCACACCATCTTTTTATATTAATTTTTCAAAATACTCCCCCACAAAATATTTAAAATACCCTACACAAAAAGGAAAAAACAAACTAAAACTTAGTTAGCCCACTCTCTTTCTCTCCTTCCTCCTATCAATTTGGAGGTCAGCAAGGTCACCGGCCCTTGCATTTGATCAGAGAGAGAATGACAGAGAGATAAGCCATAGAGAGAAAGGGATAGAGGAGAGAGACAAAGAGTGAAGGAGAGAGAAAGGGAGGTTGGCAGTTGAACCGTTGGCTATTAGTGGGGTCAAGGTGGGTTTGGATTTGGAGTGACTGAAGCTTGAAGGTGGTGATGGGTGGTTTTGTTATTCTGAAATTTAGTAAGAATATTATAGTAATTTGAAATAGAGGTCAGAATTATAATTTAATACAGAAGAAAAACAGTGTTGTAACACCCCGCACGTTTCAAAGTGGTTTTGAATTTTGTTATTCTGAAATTTAGTAAGAATATTATAGTCATTTGAGATAGAGGTCAGAATTGTAATTTAATAAAGAAGAAAAACAGTGTGCATATAGTAGCCCTCAAAAGTTTTTGTATGTATGTGAGACTCACATTTATATGAATGAGATTTATATGTATATTGTGAGAGGAAAGTTATATATGATTTTCATTGATAAACAATTTCTCATCTCACAAAATACCAATGTCAATGTAACTTAATGACCGGGGCAATTGGAAAAAATACAATAATCAAGTCGAATGAAGGCTAAAAGAAGGATGAGTTAACCTTAAATTTCATATATCAAGAGCTTTGATTGGTTTATTATTTATATTAATGGTATTGATTGACTAATCTCTTGAATGAAGGGATTTGATTTAAATCAACAAACAAATTAATTAGGGACTATGCTGTTTAAACCTACTTATAGCATTAATATAGATTATAAGTTTTGTTTTACTTTGAATTTTATGAATTTTGAACCATAAGGCCCATAACATATGTAATTGGTCACAAAAAAACCAAAAAAAAAAAACTGAAAAATGTTTTGCAATTGACTTAATAATTTACCAAATTGAGGGCCGATACAATACAATACAGCACATTAAAATTTGAATAGACCGGACCCGAAACCGAAAGATTCAAAAAGGGAGCCAATCAACTAAATATTCCCAACTGTACAACCGTGAAAGCGGGAAGCACGTGGACCATTCGACGACACCATCACCAACCAAACGACACCAAAGCTCGTAGTGGTAGGTGGCAGTTGCAGAGCTTCCACTTCTCTCAGTTCCCAGTGACGCAGTGAGAGTGAGAGACTCTTCCATTAATTCAAAGCCCTAAGTTTTTTAGCTTCGCCCAATCTCTCAATGTGACAATGTGGCAAGCTCTCTTCGCCGCAGCAGTAGCGGCAGCCTCCACCGGACTATTCGCCAAGAAGCACCTCTTCTTCAAACCCACCGCCGCCGATTCCGATCCTGAAATCGCCGACTTCGCTACCTTCGGCTTCGGCGATAATGCGGAGCGGAATCCTCAACTCTCCGTCGCCTCCGAGTTTCAGGCTCACCCGCCTCCGTGGGAGAGCGACTGCGAGGAACAGTTGAAAGAGGGGATCTTTAGGTTTTCGAGCGAAGGCTCGAGGGGTGGGAGTAAGAGTGGGACCAGGTTTGGGTTGAGGAAGAGAAGCGGGTCGAAGAAGAAAGGGGCTGAGAGATCGGATGGCGTTGTGGAGCAGAGGAAGAATGCGAGAAGAGCTGGTGTTTGCTTGAAGAAGAGGAAGACTACTGCCAAGAATCTAGCTGCCAAATGTGGATCGTCTTCTTCCAAAGGTTACTTACTCCGTTGTCCCTCTCGTTTCTCTTCTGTTTGGTTGCTGAGAAATTTATTTGGCAAAAGAAAAAGGCTTGTCACTGTTAAAATCATAAAAAATGATCAATCTTTATGATGCTGAATGTCCTGCTCTTATGATATTTATTCCTTTATGTGTTAAGCTGTTAGCTATTTGATTCATTATTAGTTTTCTGCTTGATGATTAATGATTACTAATGGATGTTCTTCATGTAATGTAAATATTGTTTCGACTTTGCGAAACTTTTATAATTAGGCATTCAAGAACTAAACTATTGATCTGATCTTATTCCCAATTGAATTTAACATTTCAACATCAGTGTCCCTGAAGTAGGGCCTAGGTTGCTGGGTTTCTTATTACTTTCTTTTAATCAGGAATTGCGAGAAAAAGTTTTCTTTTGGAAAAGTTTTTTGCTTGGTAGATTAAGAACAAATACTTTACAATATATGTCACAAATCATGACCCAATATTGGAAGAGGTAGAATATTCTAGACTAGTATAGGATATCCTTGCCTTTTATGGGGCAGTTTTTTACTCATGGTTGCTCCACAGAGCCTTAAACTTTTCATTTGGCATCTGATCGGTTTAAAGAATGAATTGGTGGACCCTGATAGTTTCTTTGCTACACAGCTCTTTAAACATATCTAATTCTCTCTCATGATTCAGTGTTGTAATCTTCCTAAGTTCTTTTGGTTAGGAAGAGGAAAAAGCAAACACTGTGGTGACACTCTAGTTAAGTATAGGACTATGGTCTTGCAGGCTATATTTTGTTATATATTGCCTACAAAAGGAAGGTGATTGTTTGTTGTAAACTACAATGAAATGCTGTTATGTTCAGACAAACAAATTTAAATGGTTAGCAGTGATAAGCATTACTTTTTGGGAAGAAGGGTTATGAGATTTGTAAAGACACTGTTCAAGAGATACTTAAAGTTTTCTCTTGAAATTCTAATTAAAAGCAGAAATCCTGAAAGCATTTGATCTCAATTATTGTGCATTTTTAATGAGGCATATTCTGTAAATACAGAATTGGAATCCATGGTTTGATAATAGTTCAGCATTTTTAGTCTTCATTAAACTTTTCCATGAACGTGAACCTCTAATGATTCTGTGGTTAGTCTCACAATTCACAAACATGCTATTTCTGAAGATAGGAGTTTAACATATTAATTTACTTCTTGTTATAATTTTCAGATACCTCCTTATTTGGTTGGGGACTTAACGTTGGGATCATGTACATGATGTCTGCTGGAAAAGCTGAAATCAATAAGCTGAACGTAGCCATGGATGAGACTGCAAAAATTGTGCAGGAGTTAAAATCTGAGCTTGGTAAAAGAAAATCAATTCAAGTTTCACGTTCTGCAAGTGAAGCCAATACAAACCATCAGACAACTAGTTGCAAGCTAACTCAGCCAGAACTCAACAAGTCAAGTGCAGAGAACAGAGGCCCTAATGATAATAAAATCTCCAGTTTCCCTGTCTCTGATTATGGCGAATATGCAAGTAGTGTTCTTACAGAGGAGCAGGAGCTAGAGCCAGAGGTTCTGGACATGGATCAATTGGAAGCAGAGCTTGCGTCTGAACTGCAGAAACTTCCATGGTGCACCACCACAGAAGCTCCTTGTGAAGAGGGATTGAGAAATCTGGGTGAGGTCAGTCTTTAAAGTCATATATCCTCTTTGAATAGTTGATTTACCTTACTGAGGTGTGCCTTTATGCTGGTTCTATCATCTAGAGCTAACAATTAGACAATCATGTGTAGCTTATATTATTTAGTAGTGTTTGCAATATTCTGGAACAAGTTCTGCGTCTTTAATTATATATATTGGATGCTGAACCAACAACTTTGTCCTAGTTAGATCATACAATCTTCATAACTGATCAGCAGTAATATTTTAAGTACCACCTGTGACAAACCAAAAAGTGGCAACCGTATGCTATATAGCTACTCTTTATCTGTTGTAGTTAAAAGACTGTGAATCTTGTAACCTGAGATATAGGATTGTGGTTTTGTTCATTTACTTTGTGCACTAATGAAATGAGATAGGCTAATCTAAATGGCTAAATGGTGAAATTCGTGTTATGCCTAACTGATTTTCCCCTTCTAATAAAAACGCATCTTTCCAATTTAGGATATTGCCTCTGAAGTTTCAGCTAAAGGGTTTCACGAACAGGGACAGAGTTTTGATACTGAGCAGTTCCATGGAGTATTGCCAGCTGAACTAGATCAGAAACTATGCCATGTGCTCATTGAACAGCAGGGAGGCCAAATTGTGGAGCTGGAATCTGAACTGCATTCGGCCCAATCAAAACTCCAAGAGAAAGAAACTGAACTTCAAGCATTGAAGGACTGTGTTAGACGCCTAACTGAATTATCTCTTTCAACTGTCTCAGGCAGGACTTCATGATCTCATTTTAACTTCTTTCTTATCTTCCTTGAATAAATTTTTCACTCCATTTCTTTCTTTGGCAATTGAATGTTTATCCGGACTCTAACACAGAGCATTGTTTCCCAGATGATGAAAACGAGGCACACATTGGACAAGAGCAAAGCACTGATTGGGATCACAACATGGAGGGATCTGAGCTAAGAAAACCAATGGTTGGGATGAAAAGACCTATTCATGTATGACACTGTTTGGTACCTGAGTATGAAGGTAATTTATTAGTTTACTAGACCATTATAGGATGCTAGCCGGAAAATTTAATGTCAAGGTTGGGCCATACAAACTACATTAGAGCAACCCCACTTTTCCTGCTGTGTACCTACTTGCAAGGTACAGCTAGTGGGCTTGTAACCCTATTTTCACTCTTTCCCCTATGTTAATAGTGTCAAAACTTGCAGTTTCTTTTCTTGCATTCTGCAGCACATGTAATATTAAATTCTGATATCCATATTTTAATGCCTAGTGTGTAGAACTGAACCCTCTTTGCCAAATTGACTTGCCTTTCCTGCTTCTTTTGTAAGTGGCAGTGCCAGAAGGGAGATCTGAAACCTAAGTAGACCTTTTGTTCTCTTGTTGGGACTTGGGAGAGGTTATAATTCACTAGCCCGTCACATACCAAATTACCATATGGCACTTAGCATAGTGTAGGTGGGTGTGAACACAGTTAGGGCCAAAATCGGAAAGTAGTGAGACTAATGAAAGCTGTAGTGCGGTTATGGTTGGGTGTTTCTGTGTAGGGGACAGATTATAGGAAAGTCAAAGTGGAGCCATTGAAGTGGCGTGTTGGAGTATTGCCTTTCCCTTTCCTACGAAAGATGAATTTTTGTTTGCGTCTTGAGTCTCTCACAATAAGAATAGTCGTAGCGGGGGTTTTATGGTTTACCACGTAAAAATGATTAGTCTCCTTGAGGCTTTGAAGATGGACTAATGGCATCTCCTTTCTTTGTTTTAAAATACAATTTGTTACTGGGAATGAATGGAATGTTGGAATGTTATGACTCCATTTCATTATAAGGGACTGAAAATGATAGGGATTTGGATTTTAAATTTTAGTGTAGATTGCTTAATTGAATCTTAGATATTTAAAAAGTCTACTTATAATTTCCCTTTTTTTTTCCAAGAATTTTAATACTGAAGTATCCAGATTGTATTGGGTCATTGATTCAATCATTGTCAAGCATAACCATTGCTCTTTTTGGTAAGAGCATGCAAGTGTTGAGCACGGAATTGTTTTCAAATAGTCACCTAAATTAGCGAATCACAATTTAAAGAGTAAATTTGTTAGAGTCTGTTAGAGATGTTCTTAAATATTTTAATACAGTCCAAACCACATCAATACTTTGAATCTATTCAGAAAAACTTTATAAAACGATTCATTTTAAGAGCTGTTTACATGTTTTATTCATATTCTAGAAAGTTGTTAATTGACTTTTTGGGAAAATTATTCCTTTATATATGGGTAATATCCTAATCTTAATATTATCGACTCTAAACTTTCATATACATTTAAACAATTTCTCTACTATTAATGTTTTATAAATAACTCAGACAAGTTAAAATTGTCAACTTTTCAGAAAACACCTCTGAATCATGTTATGAAGTTTCCCATCAAATGTTAAGCAAAGAGATTGGCTACTATGTAATGTTTGCATGATATGCAGACATATCCAATTACCCTGGAATTATACTCCGAGTTTAAAAAAGGTGAACTCGTCGATCAACGGCTTATATGTATCCTTAGGAAAAGAGAAAGTTTGTTAGGTTGATGCAACCTTGAAAGCATGCATCAATCACCATCCAATCATGGTTTGTTGAATGGTCAGTTTGAGTGGACAACCCCAGAAATATATAATTCTATATTAAATAAATCCCAAAAAGAAGACCCCCCAAATTTCATGAAAGATCCAATGGCTTAGATTGCATCAAGATTTACAGCACACATGCATGAAGCATCTGATCACGTATAACATGGACAATATTGTATTGCATATAAGTTACAACAAAGTCCCAAAAAATAAATGTAAAATAATAACTGACCTCGAGAGCCAGTCCAAACTCCAAACACAACCCTCCAAGGTTACAAAGCCTACAGCCTCGAAATATAGAAACAAATCTTTACAGTCCGATTCACCCATCCGTGCAAGCATAAATAAAATTTAATTCACACCAACAACAGCCCAGAGAAAAAAAAAGGAAAAAAATTGAAGCTAAAACAGAGCTCCACACTCACCCATTTTCAGAGTGTGTGTGTGAGAGAGAGAGAGAGAGAGAGAGAGACAAAGAGCTTCTTCTCAACCTCTCAAAGCTGAGCAACCAAACCCATCAAACCCACCATTCAGATTTGGGTGGAAATGAAGCTATCTGCAAAACCCATATCGAGTCCGGGTCGGACCGAGAAGTTCCCACCGCCATTGATGTGGTTTCTGAGGAGCAATGTTGGGAGCAGAAGCAGAGGTCGGTTACGTTCGAGCCCAATGTTTGTGAGGAAGAAGAGCGCCGCCATTGAAACCCAGGAGCCCTCTTCGCCTAAAGTGACTTGCATGGGGCAAGTCCGAGTCAGAAGGTCCTCCAAACAAGCTGCTTCAAGACCCGGACAGGCCAAACGGACCGAAGCCCCAACCCGACGACGACGGTGTAAATGGATCCGAAACGCCCGGTTTTGCCGCCATTTTCCCAGGAAAATCAAGTCCGGGTCTTTCCGACCCGACTGGCGCAAGTGGGTGCCTTTTTTTCAGGTGGGTTTTTGTGGAAAATCCGGAATTAAAGAAGACCCGTCGAAGATTGAATCGAAATTTGGGGGTAGAAGTGAAGGTTCAGATGGGGAAGATGAAGAAGAAGAAGAAGACCAAGAAAGTGAAAGAAAAGCTAGGGTTTTTGCTTCTTCTTCTTCCTCTACCCCACCAAAGAACGCTTTGCTATTAACTCGATGCAGATCTGCGCCGTACAGGTCTTCATCTTTGGCCAGCAGATTCTGGAGCTCACCTAATAGAGCTGAAGAAACAGAGGAAGAAGAACAGAGCAGAGAGCCCCAAAACAGAGAAAATTACACCCAGAATGAGAGACCCAGTTCAGAAAGAGAGTCCATTTCGGATGAAGAAGTGAGAACGGACTCAGAAACTGATGGAAAGTTGGTGTTCTTTAAGGAATTGGAGGATTCAATCAGAGAAAGAATGGCCAAATCAGCAAGCAATGAAGATTCCAAAGATGGGGGCTCTGCTAGACCTCGAATACTCACAAGGTGTAAATCAGAACCAGCAAGAATGGCATCGAAGTTGGACCCGGAGTTGAGTTTCTGGAGAAAGAGAAGGTTGGGTATCGATTCATGCTCACCAAGCGTTGTGTGATTAATCAAATTCTTAATTAGTCTCATTATTTTATTTTACTCTCGGTAACTGAAACTGATGAATACTGAATATAGTTTCTGTAAACACATTTTTTTGGGTAGTTAAAGTGTGTATTTTTCACATCTAGGGCTGTACGAGAGAATCTCTATGGCTCTCTTCACTATCAGTCTATGACTCTGGTAATGTAAAAAGATTAAGGCTGTGGTCGTACACTGGAAGCTGAAAGAAATGAAAGGAAACTGCTATGTCTGCGTTTTGATCACCTGCGACTCATCCACACCTCATTTCCATGGGCCATTGACTACTGAATGTGTTGTGTGGTGTGTCTTGGATTTCTGAAAACACTTTTGTGGAACTGTTTTCAGTGTTTTCTTTCTGCTTTTTTGTGGTAATGGGAATTTTAATTGAAGTATTATAATGCACCATTGGATACTCTGACCAACTTTTTCACGGCAGGAGGTGACGATCCACTTCTTCTTTTAATAAATGTTGGGATGGGTTTGTGTTCGTTTATTGCTTGTGAAGATTAATATAATATAGAATTAGACTTCACAGCATTATAAAATTGGTTGATTGTAAGACTTCTTGTCTCGGATTCTTGGTGGGCTTGGTTTGCTCATGAGTCATGCCTGCTGCATAATGTGCGTTTCTTATGTGAAAGATAGAGTCAAAGGTACATAAACATAACTTTTTCTGTGAAAGCTCTGTGGCCTATAACTTACTTTTGTTGATGAAGGATGAGACCGTGTAAGGAAGGTTAAGTGAAAAAAATCAATTGCTAATTAGTGAAAAACAAATTATTCTTGAATAAAAACTCTAATTTCCGGCCTTTGTTCTCAATCGAAAAACTCTTGTATGAGTCCGGTGCATTATATTTGAACTCTTATAAAAGTATACATGGAAATGATGAAACACATCATAATGTGTGGATCTCACCACTTGTACTTTGGCTAACTCGAAGAACTTGCGGTTGGATAAATATTTTGTTTAGTGAGCATCACCACTATGTTAAATGGTTAACACGTGTTACTTGCACACCATCATTTTTTTGTGGTGAACAAAATAGCACTTTTTCTATTATCGGACAATTTGTAAAACCATCACATTGATAAATCAATTAATGGAATTGTGGCCATGTAATATATAGGAGAGCGCCACAGACCAATGGATAAGTGTATGCATAATGCATCTAAGAGAAATCTCCAAGACCCATCTCTATGATTAAGCAGTACTCTCTGTAGTCTGTCTGTACTTCCAAATAATGTTATTGATTGTTGCAGGCTTCATATGATTTTGTGATTAGTTCATGTGTTCAGACATTATATTGGAAAAGCCAAACTGAATGAGAACGTTCAATCATATGTCCACCAGTTTTTAAACATGTCCGAGATGGAAAAAGTTTTGTACGTAATCATTACATTTACATGGTGTTACTAATTTCACAGTGTTATAATATAGATAGACAATATATTTTTATTTTTATGATATAGAAAAAGATATAATATTAATAATATACACGTTTAGTGAATTGATAAGAGTATGTAACTGTGTAACAATCTTACCAAAAGAATTACTCCTTGTTATGTTGCTAAGAAACACTTTTGAGAGAAAATTAAATATCGAAATTTGTTTTAAAGTTGTATTTATTGATGAATGTAACTTATGAAATATAAGAAAATATTTATTTTGAAGAAACTCTTAAAAATTAATAGAGAAAGAAAGTGATATGCATATGGGCTGTGCCGCTGTGGCAAACCTGATCATGTGAGTTGTATGTGCTCATTGGGCTAATGGGCTTTTTAATCCAACCATGTATCTCCTCTTCTCTAGCGCCATTTGATGCGGCGCCCTGCAGAACCCAGATTTGGTACGGCCGTGGGTCGTGCCAGGCTTAGGATTTAATCATATGGTCTGGTCTGAGCACATTTTTTCGATGAGCTCAATTTAAACGGGGCTGATTTGGCACCTTTACGTATATGTATAGTATTAATAGTATTTACTCATATTAAAACATTTACATTAGTTATAATATATCCCTTCTTATTATCACAATATGTAAACTATATTGTGTAAAATTTAGAAAAAAAAAAAATAGAGTAAAAATAGTATTTTTTTCGATGAGCTCAATTTAAACGGGGCTGATTTGACACCTTTACGTATATGTATAGTACTAATAGTATTTACTCATATTAAAACATTTACATTAGTTATGATATATCCCTTCTTATCATCACAATATGTAAACTATATTGTGTAAAATTTAGAAAAAAAAAATAGAGTAAAAATAGTATTATTGCATTATAGAACGAATCATTGGATTTTATGAAAAAATAGACCCTTATGCGAGCTAGTATTTTTTTGTATTTATGAGACAAATGAAAATCCATTCTTTAGAAGCTCCTTGCAACTATTGTCATCATTTATAACCTAAAAAGTACATTGTGGCATAGGTTCAAACAATTTTACTATATGTACTATAACTTGTGTGATATATGCATTTAATTGTAAATTTAAGAAATAAAGATTGCAGTTGATAGTCGAAGAATTTGAAGTGTGTGTCCTACTTGGAAGAAGCAATTAGTGATCATACACAAGAATCAAGAAGGAAGACCCATTCCTCTCCAGCCTTGACATAGCTGTTGTTGATGTTTGACCCAACAACACTGTCCACGACAATATGCAAAAACGGCAACCCTAACTCATATCACCATGTGGTCTTCATCAATTAAGTTGACCAATCTGGTTTATATGAAAAATAAGTGAAAAACAATACATTAAATAGTTCAGATTCAGCACGATTGTAAAATTTATTTTATTTACTGGACTGTAATTTATCCTTCATATTTTGTATTAACTGGACTGTAATTTATTAATTTAACCTCAAAATGGAATGTTTTACAGCATTTTAGTAGGGTTGCTGGCTCTACTGATAGATAGGGGTGCACAAATATACCGAAAATCCGCTTACCGATCCGATCCGATCCACAATTTGTGGATATTGTACCGATATAATCCGATCCGCAAATTATATATATTAAATTTTTA